>JAZHYW010033963.1:0-53907 GCA_037355805.1 Ixodes ricinus | reverse complement strand
ATCCGGCCCGCGGAGGTGTTCCTACCGGCCCGCAGCCTTTCCAGTGAAGCACGTCCCTCGGCCCGTTGCTACATACGCAAAAATAAGTGGACGTAAAAAATGGCGCCGCGACACGCACCAAATGTGCAAACGGAGATAGCCGAAAGAATGAGAAAAATTGCATCAAAACGTCGGTTCTCTAGCCATCTATTTATTGCACCTTGTCATCACCAGTATTACTACTCGTAGTTCCCTGCTTCGTGTCTTCGTAACTATGACAAAATTTCTTTGCGTTCTCATATACGAATAATCGTGCTTAGTGCACTCTGTCCCTACGCTCGCATAAATTGCCGTCTTAGGTTTACCTATAGTCTCGTTAGTTTTTTTGCGTGCGGGAATATGCCAAAGTTTTTTTGTATTTGATGTATGCTTGTCGAGTTCACTCGAGTAACAGTTATTTTGTAATCTCAGAATGAGAAACATATTGCCTTTAAATGAACAGAAACTATACGTATTCAACCACTTTATTTTTTATTTCTTTATTTCTTTTTATTTAAATGCTTATATAGGCTAGTTTATTTGATATTTCTTTATTTATTTTGCATTATTGATTTTTCGGCCCTTGAAACTGGGAAATGTTCAAAATCCAGGTCCTTAGCTAAAACGTTTGGGGACCCGTAGTTTATAGATGACAAACCATGGAACGGACGAACTTCTATCAAATCTCCCATTATGCCTTCCTTAAAAAAAAAAAGCTGAAAAGGTTCTTGAAAAAAAAACGATTTAGAGGTGAATTTTAGCGTATTTTTGTCCTGTAAATTTTAATATCACGAACATTTGACCCTAATGTTTCGATAGACGCGAGAAAAACCGATTACGTAACCACTGAGTGCGACGTCATACCCACACGTTTTAGCTGCCTTGCGCGTGCCGCTTGTGACAGAAGGCGTGCAGCGCTCTTGATTGCTCGGGTAAGACTTGCGGAAAGCGCGGAAAATGTTGAGATCTCTGTTTATAATACGTCACGATTCCCTTCGCACCGAACGTGACTGGAAGGAGGAGATTCGGCACTATTTTGAAAGCGCTGTTGTGGCAACTTGGCGCATCAATCTGAAATATAATTTTGATATCCGTAATCCTGGAGGCCAAATAAAGACGATTTATGTTGTTTTTGTCGTTGTTTTGTTTTTTCTCAAATATAACCGCTTTAGTTTCCCTTAGTCATTTGTACCAATTGCAAGTAGGTCAAAGGTTGCACGTATTTCAATATTAAGCTCTTCGACAGAAATCTTAAAGATGATAGAAGGAGGTATAAAATCTCGAAAGATCTAACAAATACTCATCAGCAAACCGACTTTCGGCTGTCTGAAAGGAACTGAGTCGGTTCGTATGAGTGAATGCAAGAATAAATTGGAGAGAGGCGTTTACTATATAAGGCGACGATTAGGTCCGAGCAATCCCAAACGCGACGCGTTGTTCCCTGAATTGACACATGGGGAAATGCCTAGCTGCTGAGCCAACGGCATTTTATTTGCCGTTCTTTTCTCGTGATGCCTCATAAGCGTGTAATAAGGTCCCGAAATTAATTGATTATTGTGCCGAATAATGGATGAATGCGCTAATTGTCGGTTAATTTCTTTACCTAGAAAAGTTGTAAAAGTAAACCGATGGGGTTGTCGAGATCAATGTCCTGCCATTGACAATCTCATCACAAAACATTTAATCACTGCCGAAAATTCTTCTGCAACGATGCCGTAATCATTATTTCACAAGTACGAAGGCAAATTAATTTTTACTCCTAGTACTAATATTGCATGAATAATTCTTGTCTAAAAGTGATATTTCATGGGCTTCCTGCTGAAAAAATATTTATTGGCGTTGAGTCGTGCCCTTTTTTTTACGATCCTTCCCCCTCCTCCCCGCCCCCAGAAAGGAATGAAAAACCAGAACAAGTGAACCGCTGAGTTTATTTCTAGGTCTAGTATTTTATACTTCGAACAAATAAATACTTTAGATGAACAAAAACATAATTCACTTCTTTTTTCTTTAATTACTGCTATAGTACCTTGTTGACGACGTGCTGACGTCAGTAAAAAGGTACATACATTTCATTATGTCCCCTTATCTGCTTTGTCATCAACCCATGGCATGCAAATATAATATGCCAAAATTAAAAATGAAATACTTTTTTTTTTTTAACGTGCAGCCTCATCGCAGCGTGAAAGGGCACGTCAGCGAGACTACGCGCGTTTGGCCGTTTGGCAGAAGGCACACGCCTATATAGCCTCGCTGACTTGTAGTTTCATGCCGCGATAAGGCGCCGCTGACGTCCCGGCCAGTCGTCGTTCGAGCGATGTTGTTAAAAAAAAAACCCGGATTCTGTACTCTTTCTGAATTGCTAAGTGCTTGCGAATCTGAGCAATTGTATTGTAATTTAAATTCCTATGTATACGCCAAACTTTATTACTTCTACCTGTCTGTGCAATATGCCGAATAACCAATTAATAGCTTAAAATCCTTAATCGTAACAATCTCTAGATCCTATTATAAATTGCGAATTTGTTGAGATATATTTTTCAATCGTTACAGTTGCCTTACTCCTCTGCACACTATTGATCTCTTTGTGTAGGCCTCTTGGCAGTGATTAATAACGTGTCAATATATCTCGCGTATAATGTGCAAATTGATTTTTTTTAACAAACCTTTGGCGAATATTTTCAGAATCACCCCAAAGACAAAAATAAAAGAAAAGAGACCTAATTATGCTTCCCCGTCCACCGTCTTGCAACACCCACGCCGAGTTACCCGCTTCGTTTGGCTAAGCCCGACGGTCGGCGTGCACACCGCAACGAGTTTTTCGCTTTCCCTAATGCTTCAATGCTTCTAGGCCACTTTTTGCAGGACCAGCCATAAATTACCAAGGAAAACAGCTTACGCGTCTGGACCTCGTCTAGACAGATTTTTTTGTTGTTTTTCTACTATGTGTTTTAAACGTAATCATGACGGGTACATTCCAGTGACACTGCCGCCACGATCTTTATGGTGCAAAGAGTAAAATGCTTGAATCTGTATGGACTTGACGCCCACGAACCAGTGTAGGTTTCCACACATTCCTCCAAACGCACATGAAATAATTCGTAAAAAAAAAAAAAAAGTTCCGTAAGTTTTAAATTTGGCGAAGTGTGCGAGTGTTTCTCATATAGCTCCCATCTTAAAAGTCTGTTGGGAGTTTAGTTTACAACGGGTCAACCAAGACAGCTGTACACGTGCCTTCAGGCCGTGCCAAGAAATGACACCAAAGTTGCAAATGTCCTTGGCACAATTTCGCGGGGTTGAATGCACGTATGCGCAGTGGAAGCGGGAATCCGTCATTTTCGGTGGCGTTCCGGAGCTATATCAAGAACCACTAAATGCCTCGTTAACGAAGCAAACAGAAAGCACTTCTAAAGTCTGGCGAGGAAAACGAAGGTGGGAGAGGAGGAAGCGGACACAACGCTGGCGAGGGGAGGAAAGTTTCCTCCTCCCCTCGGCGGCGTTGCGTTCATTTCCTCCTCTCCACCATCTTTTCCTCGCCCTACCTTCCTGGCTTGTCACCGACTATAGCACTTGCTGATTTTGCTTTTTTTTTCGACTTTTCTTACGCTTTGAAAGTTGCGTGTTTAAATAAACGTGCACTTCAAAGCAGTCCGCACTAACGTTACTGAGTGGTGCCATTACAGCGGGCCTAACGCGGTCTAGCCTGTATTTTGGAACACCAGTCGCCGTTTTCACTTAAAACAGTGCGCGACTTTATTAGCATTGTTTTATGTGTTCTCAGATATCTGAATTGCTACTGTCTCATAACGTGACGCTTTATTTCGGTCGTTGCGTTTTTATTTCGTGGTTTACTGTGTACAACCAATTGTTGTTGTTTGTTTTGTTTTTTCATCTAATGTTACGCTGAAAAAGTGGGTGGCCATGTTCGACAAATGTTTCGTTTCTCCTAAAAAAACGGAAGTGACGGAAACGACGTTATCGCGTCTGATTGGTTAGAGGCCCAAATGACGAAAGTTCCCTCTCTCGTCATCTTAGCCTCTAACCAATCAGAATGCGATATCGTCACTTCCGTCACTTCCGTTTTCTTTAGGAGAAGCGAAACATTTGTCGAACATAGCCCCCAGGTGTGCTTTGGAATATTCATTGTTACCTCCACGCGACGTTGTAGTGTGTTACTTCAGAGGACCTCAAGTCTTGGGAAACTGAAAAAAATAATGGAATCCGACGAAAATAAAGTTCCTTATCCCGAAATGATGATTGCGCACATGTCAGGGGCCCCAAACAACGTGCAGCTGAGGTAGCATACATCACCCTTTAAATTTAAGCATGCCTCGACCCCGCTTCGCTCTCCTGATCCTTAATTCAACAATTTTACACAAAAAAAATGCATTGCACGCTTAGGTTGTTACACACTGCAATAGTTCCGTGAAATTTCAGGTTAAAAGATGCACGAACTGCCTAAATTCAAATTTATGTGAAAAAAGGCGTATTATTACACAACTGCTTTTATCACTCGGTTTGAGCGTTTTTGTCGCCTGTTTTAAAAATGGGACGTTGGAAGAGCGCCTGAACTTCCGTCTATAAGAAGGCACAAAAGTGTGACATGATAGGTTCACGTACTTCGTCATTATGCCGGCAGCGTGTCCTTGGTGGATGCGCGAACGTCATGCTGCCGAGATAACGACGAAGCCTATCGTTCCATGTCTAAGATACAATTATCTTGATGCGAATTTATGTATTGAATTTGTCTCTAGCAATAAATAGCTCTAAAACTACAATTTGCAATAGTGCACGATACGTCATTGAATTGGCGGGGCAACGATTTTTGTATTTCGCGTAAATACCACTTAGGATAAATCCCTCACGTTTATAACCTACCAAACACGCGTTAGATTTTTTCCTCGTGCAATGGTAGTAGCAAAAAAATGAAGAAAGAACGATCCGCGTTTTTTCACTCAACACGCAGCCAGGACAAGCGACCACATGATCTGTAGCCGATTATATGCGACCAATGTTTATCATAGCCACGCGCTGGGGTTGGTGAAGCACTAGGACAGCCGCTAAGTTAGAGACATTGTTAAGGTTCGGCTATTGTCTTTATTGCAGCAATCGGACACAAACCACTACCGGAATGCTTGTCAGAATATTAATTTTCGCGAGCTCAAATCGAGTGCTTACTCAATGCTCGGGTTCAATCCTATGAGCAGCGTTCAAATATCGTCACTGGGGGACTATGCCAACACAGCGACCTCCAAACTGTGTCATTAAGTTTTGCAAAAAGAAGTAAAAAAAACGCTAGCTTATTATTTTTCTTGAAATTACACCGCAACAAGGAGGTTTCTTGTTCAATGGCATTGCGTGCGAGTATACTTGGGTCCTACTAGTGCCACACTCTAAAAATATTACACCATCTTCCCGAGGGGAACCATGGGGTGATGCGGAGCATCGCGGATCGTAATTAATTTATTCCCTTCTCGACTGATTTCTTTTGGCCGGCCGGGTTTGGGCTGCGGCGGACGCGAGCGGCCGACAAACGCTAGCAGACGACAGCCGCAGAGTTGCGGGGGAAAGCCCACCCCACTGGAAAGCCCTGGCGTGGCGCTGCGACCCGCGCGCCCAAAACTATCCTCCTTTCACTCCTCCGGGAGAACGCGCGCAGCGCGCCACCGCTGCTTATATTCACACTTGAAGGAGAGGAGACTAGAGGAGGAGAGTTGCGCATCCGCGCGCGGTGTGAGTAGAAGCGAACGCACGCGAAGTGCACGCAGCTGGTAGAGAGAGAGAGCGGAGAGAGTAACGCGCAGCTGTTGAAGAGAGGGAAGGAGGAGAGTTGCGCATGCGTAGTGTGAGTGCGGACGACGCCGGCGCCGCGGAACATAGACCCAAGCAAGAGATGCTCCGCATCGAAAAAGCCCGTGCGTTTACTTTCCTGCACAACCCTTGGACAGCCAATCATCGGAAACTTATAGGGCACAAAGGTAAGGTAAAATTGAAAAAAAATCGATTTTAGTTTTTCTTGCAATTTGACAAAGCCAGTTCTTTCTGCACATTTTCCATTGTCACAGTGTTCTTAGAAAGTTAGATTTCGGTGCTGAAAATCACTTCTTCCCGAAAGCAAGTGGCAGGTGACCACGCCTCCTTTTTGGGATACGCTCCCTGTTTTATCAATTACTTTATCCCACAAACAAATTCCACACCAGACACAAGAGCTTGTCCATGCAGCATAATCTTAAAAAAATTATCTGACAACTATTGCATAGCTTTTTTTCAACCAAGACAATCCCGAGACGCTCTGCACGTTTTTTCCAGGTGTGTACATATTGTACTTTTCACGCTGCCTAGAGTTCGAAACGACAAATGGCGGAATTGGATGCTGTTCTTGTCATTCAATGGTGGTAGCAATGCACAAGCCAATGTTTTGAAGTCCTGTGGATGGAACCCTGTGTGGAACACCATCATGCGGCTGAGGAAGTTGATTGTCACTCGAATATACTTTACGAACCAAGCAACACGGCAGGTCACAAAAGAGGCCCAGCAAGCAAGGCGATAAGCCGAAAAGCGAAGACATGTCTTAGTACCTTCCAAGCTGGCGGCTATCTCAAAATGACTATAAGGCTGTTGGTGCCAATAAAAATTTATTTATTCACCAGTTTTTTGTACTTTAAACTCATTATCTCAAAACAGTGTTTTAGTACATAGGTACCATTTTTCCTTAACCTGACATTACCTAGGGTTGATTTTTTTTATTCCTACCACCTACATGGCTGTTCAAAAATACTGAACTAGAATTAAAAACATGCACCTAGCAGCTTGGAGTTATAATTTTTTTACATGACAGAAAAACTAAACTCAGTACTAGACTAAAAAAAATTGAGGAAAACCCAATTTTAACTTGGTTGAAATAATTCTACTTCAGTAGATAAAACACAAAATTTCAAACAAAATGATATATAAGTGACAAGAATACTCCTAATAGTCACTGAGAAAAATGTTCCTCAACATGGCCTGAAATGCATGGGGAGCCTATAGGACTTACCCTGTGCCCTTAAGGAGGCAGCTCAGCGATTGACGATGCCGAAACATGTTCAGACTAAAAAGAAAGCGGTCTGAGTTGTGACATTAAGCAAAGCAAAGCCTCACGCTTTGCATTGCTTAATGTCACAACCCAGACTGCGTTTTTAGTCGAAACATGCTTTCGGCACCGTCATTCGCTGAGCTGCCTCCGTAAGTTGCGGTGATTGGCTCTCCGAGGGTTGTGCGGGAACGTTGACGCACGGGCTTTCTATGAGTGCAGTTAGCTCGTGTAAAGTGAAAAACATTCCAACTGAATATCGTTGCCCTGTCTTTTTATGTGAAAATTTCATGGGCAGGTTTTAGTTTTATAACATTTATAGTAGCTGGTCTCACCCAATATAACGTCTGCCGAAACCGAAAATACACAGCGGAGACAGCATTTCAGTAACTGTCACCTTTCTTTTTTTGTGTGTGGAATTAAAATAAAACACTTGAAGGCTAAACCCAGTGTTGGCGGTAACACGTTACAAGTAATGTTGTTACCGGCAACACGTTACTTTAGTTCGGGAACGTAGTAACGTACTCGTTCCTTTTTAACATTAACGGGTAACGTACTTATTTTCCTTATTTCAAGTCATGGGCAACGTAGTTACGTTACTCGATACGTCCTCTTCCCAAACACAATAAAAAGAATTTAACAATCTTTTTACACTTTCTTTTACTTCAAGTCTAAACGAAGCCGACACAACGAGCTGATGGTACGAATCAGACAAAGTTAAATAAAATCACTATCATGGTGTTCGTTATGTTTCTGTACTTGTTCTATCATCGCTGAAACAATCATTAGCAAAAAAGGCCCAGTGACTTGCGCTTTTGATGCTGCTTGATTGGTCCCATTGGCTGGTAGCATTGGCTGCGCCTGGACTTAAGCTGAAGCGAAGTACATGTGCCAAGTCATTAATTATTGCACTCACTCTACATACCTGCAACAAATTTTCTGTTTGCCCCACGCAAAAAGTCCCGCTTTAGAAAAACCCCAAGGACCACGCATTTTGTCCTAATGTTGAAAAACGCTGTAGCAAAAAAAAAATAAAAAAGCAACAACCATCTTAATGTCAAGTTTTAACTAGTAAATACCTCAAAAGTAACCTGCGTTACTTTTTATCGGTAATGGTAACGCGTTTCTTTTATTTTGAGGTAACGTAGGTCCGTTACGCGTTCCTTTACTTTGGAAGTGACGAGTAACGTATTTCGTTCCATATTTTTCGGTAACGTCTACATCACTGGCTAAACCTCATTCCTTGCTGAAAGCGAGCAGAGAGGGAGCAGGTTGTCGTCAGCCGCAGATGTGAATATCGTTCACTGGGTTCTTCCCTCGTTACCAGAACGTTTATTTTCTTATTTTTGGTATAATTTATTTTAAACCCGAAGCTTGCTTTCGCGATGTATAACCCCCTGATGGGAGCAATCAAAAGCGCGTTTTCGAGGGTGATGACGGCTTGTTGTGCCCAGATGTCAAAATTTTGCGCAATTCATTTTACAACAAAATGAGCATTTCCGGCACCCCAAATGCTTGCCTGATGAAGAAACCAGTATTAGGAATGAAAAGAAAATGGTTCATATGTACCTGCACACAAGTTGGGATTGACAAGCTGCTAAATAATCTGTCAAACAATACATTGCTTTTGTAGAGGGTTCACTTAATTACAAGTTCCACTGAGGTCAAGTGGACAAGGAAATCGGCAGTTCTGTTTGTTGAAACTTGTTTTAGCAGTTAGGCTCTGTGGTTTCCGAAGAAAGTAAAAAGCATTCATGTGTTGTTGTTGTTTTTACAAGTCGTAGAAAGTTGTGTAGCTGCTTTCAGAAGAAAGACGGCGATGACGTAGCACTACGAAAAAATAGCAAAACTAAAAATTAACACCAGTTTCCAGAGGGCACCAGTGGTGCTCCACCTCAGGTGGAGTTCAATTTGTTTTTACGTGTATCGTTTCCACCTTGGTGACTTCCCTAAGAATCATTTTATCTATCGAATAAAAATACGAAACCAAAAAACGCCCTCATTCACATTCAAATTTAAACTCAATCGATGTCCGAACTCTTGCGCTTGAGGCTAGTCGATCTGGTATATTATATATCTAGGCCCTCATAATCGTAATGGACAATTTTCCGGATTCACGCTTCAAGGGTAAGTGAATTTCACCCTCGAGATGTCGAAAATTCGAGTGCGTCGCCGCCCTGAAGAGTCCTCCGGGCTACGTGAGCGCACGCTCCATCAAGGCCTAAATTTCATCGAAATTCGTTCTAACGCAAAATTTAAAAAAAAATAAGAAGAAAAAAAAATATATATATATATATTTTTACTCCATTTTTGTTTATGGCTTGATTATCCTACACAGGTTTTTTGAGCCATCTTTGTAGCTCGAGTTCGATGATGCGGAAGTTACGCTTCCCACCAATCAACAGTGTATTTGAAGAGGTGCGATCGGGAAAATGTTATGTAAATGTGGAATCGATGCTTCGAAAGTGGTTCACAAAACGCCTCGTGTGGTGTCTCTTCTTCCGCATACGCACCCCTATAAAGCCACAAAAAAGCCTGCGTTTCAGATTAACAGCACTCCGACAATGGATGCATAGATGGATGGATAGATGGATGTTAACGGTTGTACCTTCATAATAATATTAATATAACAATAATTATTAATACTATTGCTATTTTCCTCAGTTCCCACAAACAGCTATGAAGCCTTTTTGTGCAGCGCTATCGGTTCGTGTTTACAGCAACACTATTTCAAATGTACAAAAACATGTGAAAGGACATGAATACAAGTTGGAAGGCAAATACAACTCCTACACAAACTTTGAGTCAGATTAAATATTGTTTTCAAGGCTGGTTTAAACTTAGCAAAATCAAGGGAATTATCTAATTCACAATAGACGATGTTATTAAAAGCAGACTGCATACGAGATAACGGTAACGATTCACAAATTTTACTAGGGTAAAATGTTAAAATGGCGGCTAGCTCTAGTGGGCACATGAAAGTCTATACTCTCAAGTAAGCTCTCAGTTTTAACAGTACCATGCACTACATTATGAAATGGATGTCTCTAATAGACCTCCTCGTTGATAGTCTTTCCAGTCTAAAAAATGATAGCAACAAAGCATAACTAAAAAAAAAAAAGCCGTTTACAACTCCCTGTAACGCCGAATTGGAGCGCAGCTCTTGAGGAGGAGGGAAGGGTACTAAGGGAGGGTATACCCCTCCTGCTCCTCCGGGGTGTGGGGTCACGTGACATCGGGGGGGGGGGTCACGTGACCACGTGACCCCCGACATGTCCCAACATGTCGGGAGGAGGGTCACGTGACCCCCGCGACATGTCCCAACATGCACCGCGCAATTACGCCGATGGCGACGCCGCTCAAGCCGGAAACGGTGCGCCTAAGAGCTGCGCACTAAAAACTGTTTCCGACCCATGTATCTGTCTTTGATAATTCAAATTAATTTCTTCTGCACATCTTCGATCATTTCAACTTGGGCTAGAGATAGTAAATTCCAACTAATTGAACCGAATTCAAGTCCCGAGTGTACGAGGCTGCGGTACAGAACTGTACACAGTCAGAGGCAATTTGACCTGCGACAACGGAGCGAGCGGTCACAGGGAACAATTGCCGTATGCAGCGCTGCGTTCGCTTTTTCGCGCTGGGGAAGAGGCTACGGGAGCAGTCCGTTTCGCTGCCGGGGAGGTCGAGTCAAAACAAATGCCCCTCGCGCTAGAATGGCCTAAATCATATCAAATAAGCTCTTTTTTTAACAATATTTTTCCTGCGTTTTATCTTTCAGCCTTCTCTTTGTAAATATCCACTGCAGTTCCTCAAGGGGTCAAACGCTCCGCTGTTTCATTTTGATTATGGAAAGTAAGTTAAGAATGACTAATAGTTCATTTATAGGCGTGCACTCAATACTTTTAGTTACTTTACTTTTACGTTCACTTTTATTATACATTTGTTAGACTGAACCGCGAACCGTAAACTGAGATCAAGTTGGAATCATTACGTGCGAAAGAACTGATAGTAATGCCCGACGGCTTTACAAACTCATGCTAAGATATGAGCGCCAGAACGGAAGCAAACCAAGATAGCCTTGCCAATTAAGGGAACAATAAAAATACTTAAAAAATATAAGTCGGTGTATTTTTCTAACCGCTTCAAAATGCCGCGCCCCATAGCCGCCCCTTCGTCATGTCTCCCTTCCGTCTTAATCACCCCCCCTCCCCCCCCACTTCTACAGAGTGGACCAGTCCGCCGAGTCTCGTTCCCAGAACGCCGCGGCGACCACTGCGCCCCATGCGGCATTTTGCCTGCTCCGCCGGCGTTCACGCTTGTCGCAGGTCAAATTGCCTCTGACTGTACCACAGAAAACGGTAAAGTGAAAGAACGTGATAACCAAGCGATCATACCCTTCTTTCTTATCGCTAAACCAACGATCTTAGATACTTCCGCAGTAAATGAAAGCGTATTACCAATGTAGACACGAAGGTTTTCTACAAGAAATACACGATCTATCGCATCGCCCTCAAGCACAAAAGGGAACAAGAAAACGTCCTATTTTCTTGATAAAGAAATCAATTTCGTTTTTCCTGGTTTAAACGACAAAGCGTTTTTTGAACACCACTCTGAAATCGCAACAACATCAGTTCGCAATAAAGTACAATCAGCATAGCTTTTAACCTTTAACAAAAGTTTGACGTCGTCAGCTAAAAAAAGGACATTCGAATGCTTGACGCAGGGCACTATATAGTTTACAAACAAAATAAACAATAGGGGTCCCGAATTCGGCCATTAGAGGTACACCAGAAGTCGATACACAACAATTTGAAAATGAGTTGCCAACACGAACAGTGTTACTGCGTAAACTCAAGTAGCTCCTGAACCATTCACACAGCTTAGGGTACAGGCCATAAAAAGAACGTTTGCAAAGGAGTAAAGAATAATCCACACGGTCAAAGGCCTTTGACAAGCCGAAATATACTACATCAAGTTGGCCGCTGTTTGTGATTATCGATACAAAGAAATCCAGAAAAGAGCCCAAATATCTTTCTACGGACTTTCCCTTTAAGAAATCATGCTGAACAGGACAAATTTCCTGACTGACATAACTAGAGATCCGGTTATGCAAACCCGTTTCGTAAACCTTGGCGAAACCCCAGAATAAAGAAACGGGAAGGTAGTTATTTACTATGGACGGATCACCAGCTTTGAACATGGGTACAACTATAGAAGTCTTCCACAAACCAGAGAAAACACCCTTCATAAGAGGTGAGATATAGGTTTCAGAAGAGGACCAAATATATCAAAACACGTCTTAATAATAAAATTTGGTATACGATCGATCCCCGTAGATAAGCTAAGTCTTAACTTTCTAATAACTTTGAGAACCTCTGTGACGACGACAGTAAAAGCCTATAAGAAGTATGTAATTTTGTTAAAGCTGTCTGTTGTACAGCAGTTCTCGAACTAGTATAGCAGCAACTAAAGTAATCAGAAAAACGATTTTCTATGTAAGCTGGCGAGGACAGAAATCCAGTTGATTCTCGTAAGCACGAAGTTTCTGCATTGTCGCACATGTGGTTTTTAGCACAGCGCCAGAATGTCCGAGATTATTTAGTTAATCTTTTTTCATTCGATGAGTGCAAAAGTATATCAATCTTATGTACCTTTTTCACTAGAGCACGATAAACACTGCATTTAACGCACCAGACGTTCAGTCGTTTTCTTATACATTCGATTATAGTGCGACTTTATACGAAGTAAGCGCTTTAGCTCTCTCGAAAACCAGCTAGAATACTTAGATTTACGTGCTTGTTGTTTCGGGAAAAAATCCCTCATTGCAGTAGATACTACCGAAGTCAAGTTAGAACTAGCAGAATCATCGTTTTGGTTCGATAATACATCAGACCAGTTGAAATGAGCGAGGCGATTGTAAAACTTGTAGAATTCACCATTGCAATAACAAAACGAAAGCTACACTTTGTAATTTTACGAGAAACATCCGACCTGTGAAATACACCTTTGACGAAAAGTTTAGATTGCTTCGTGCAGGCGCCAATTTTCACGGCCATTTAAGATCGAGCCAGGTTATTTCAGTCCCCCTATAAATCGCTTTACTTGGACCATGCTTCTAGAAATATTACCTATAGTATGTTGCAGGTTAAGAACGTAGAGCGAGGGAAAGGAAGGTGGGAGAGGGGGAAGCGAACGCAACACTAGCGAGGGAGGAGGTTTCCTGCTCCCCTCGCCGGCGATTGCGTCCATTGCCTTCTCTTCCACCTTCCTAATTCCCTCGCCCTACCTTCTTGAGTTGTCACCGACTACAGTCCTTTACGTGTAGCTTGACTAAAAACAAAACTATAACGACTTATTTTGCTTTCTAACGTCATCAGTTTTCATATTAATTTCCCTGCTGCCTGTCTTAGTGTCTCCAGATCATTTTCTTTTGTTTATTCTTTTTTTATTTCCGCGCAGGAGGCATCTGCCATTGAACTGCAAACGTCCTCGGCATGGTTCGAAATGTTTGCTCTCTAGGTTTTCTGCCTGCCCGTCTTGGAGCTGGTAAGGCCTCAAAAGTAAACAAAAGTTTGGAAAATATCGATCGACAACAGACTTCGATGGTTTTCTTGAAGATTAATTACTCCAAAAAACGACGTCGATTTTTTTTTCATTGTTTATTATTGGTCGACCCTGGCAACCTGTATGTCAGAGCACTAGACGCACCACACAATACGCCCTAAGGTGAATGGGAGACCAAAAAGGAACACGATGCGCCAATTAGAGCAGCCGTCTTTTCACGCGCGACAATATAATTAAGGTAAGACGCGGAACAGATTCACCGCGTCAGTGTCAGGTTATCAGACGATACTTGGCAGTTTCGGTACAGCACTCTCTAATCTCGAGAAAGTGAACGGCGCAGAGAGCGAAGTTAAGCGCTAGGCCTCCATGGTATCTTGGTATAGACCCCCCTTCAAAAATTGCGCCCTCTTACGGACGATCTGAAAATACTGCAAATGGTGTGCACAAAAAACATTAACAAGCTAGCGAGTCTATAACTGACATATTACTCGATACCATGAGATTGTATACAATTGATAGACTTGCAACTTTTATGGTGTATTTTGCGCACGCCACTGTGCAGTATCTTGAGATACACCATAAAAGGGCGTAATTGTCGAATGGGTTCATAAAAACGTAAATGTTGGTCATTCTCGCTCCATCGCTTTGTCGTATTTGGAACATCACCGACGATTGCCTAGACTCTAGACCAAGGGTGGCCAGGCTGACCCGGCCTAAGAGCCGCAAACAAAACCACGAAACTTCCAAGAGCATCGAGGGAAGGGGGGGGGGGGGGAGTTTGTTCAGAGCAATAAACGAAACTCGAACTACTTTCAATCTATCCGAGTCAAAAGCCGTCCAACTGTACTTAAGGTAGCAGTAGCACAAGACTATCAAACCGCCACCTGACTTTCGATTTAAAACGCGTTCTATTTCCCTTTTTCCCTTTTTGGAGAAGTGCCCTCGTGACCGGGAGGGATCAGGGAAGTGTGTGTTTGTGTGTGTGTGGGGGGGGGGGGAGAGGGGGGGGGGAAGGAAGGGGAAGGGGGGAAAGGTGGGGAGGGGAACCGCGAGCAGCACTTTAACACGCGAAGAGCCGCATGCTGCTCACGAGCCGCAACTTGGCCACCTCTAGTTTAGATCAATGGTACTCAGATGGCAGTCCGCGGTTTCTTTGGGTGGAGTGCCTTTATACACAAGCGCGCTTTTGCTTGAGTGGTGACATCTCAGCCATTTTAGGGGCGAAGCTCCTTAGGGTCTAGCCTTGTCCGTCCGTCCGTCCGGCGTCCGTGCTCACAGCGATTGCTATTCCATCTGTCTTCTTAAAAAATAAAAAATGTTTGCGCAGTCGACAGGATTCGAACCTGTGCGGGGAGTCCCCAATGAATTTCTAGTCCATCGTCTTAACCACTCGGCCACGACTGCGGGACGAGTAGGAGGCTCTGAGATGTGGTAGTAACTCAAGAGCTGGGGATGTCATGGATGAAGCGTTGCATGTAGCCGCTCAACGTCTATACAGGAGAAGGCGCTGCGGTCAAATGCGTATATAATCGCTTTAAACTTTGCATGCATTGGCTCAACGTTTATAGACGAGAGGGCGCTGCGGTCAAATGCTCAAATGCGTATATTACCACGTTCCATACCACACATTCTCTTTCTGACATGGACCATTGACTTAAGCGGTGGAGATGCGTTCCCACGGCTTCTAGCAAATCCAAGCTGATCCGCTAGAACAGTGGTTCTCAAATGGGAGTCCGAGGACCCTTTGGGGTCCGCGAAGGCATTCTAGGGGTCCGCGAAGCCCATACTCATCAGTCAAGCCGGCAATAAAAATTATATTTTTTTCGGATTGAGAAGAAACGTTCCGATTTTCGGGTGGGTTTGCTCCTGTATATGTCAATAACAGAAGTCTACCACACACTAGCCCATAGATATATCCATTTAATAAATCGCTATCATAATTAACCTATATCTTTCCTTTCCCCTCACCTCAAGCGGGGTCCTCCATCATCTTCTCCAATCCACAAGGGGTCCGCGAAACATCAAGGGTTGAGAACCACTGCCCTGGAAGAACCACTGGCTCTGCATTTCACCGACCGTAAAGCAGTAATAATGAAGTCGAAACGCAACACGGAACTCAGCACTACCTATGAGCAATAAAAAAAATCAGCACCATTAGTACTACCGTGGTACTACCTATGAACAATAAAATCAGTATCATCCTCACCACCAGAGCTCCGTCCCAATCAACATAATTCACCACGTGGAGATGCAATCATTTTTTCCGCCCAATCGTGTTTTTTTTTATGGATATTGAAGTGAGTTTAATCCGGTGTCATTCAGCTCGAGCGTGTAGCTTTGGCTAATGCATAGATGCCATTTTACCGCCCTAGTCACGCACCGAGTGCGCGAGAGCGTCACGTGCTGGCACATTCAGGGCAACAATAGATGTCTTCACCCTGAGGCAGACAGACCCTTTCGCTGTTTACGAACATGAACTGCCTCCTGTGTCCCAAGCAACTTCCGGTCGCTCCGTCTTTGCAAGTCTGTCGAGCTTGCCTATGTCGCCAGTGCTAGAAAGCATAAGCGCTAAAACGCAAATCAAAGTTGGAGATTTAACAGAGGGCCCTCGGCTGGTCAATTTAACGTCTTGGAGGAGGCAAGTTGGTTTACAAGAGTACTCAAAAATATTTAACATATCTCAGGCTTCTTCGTTCTTTTGGCGTTCACCTGGAGAATTGGTGGTTAAAACGTTTCATCGACATTTCAAACAGCGGTGTTAGGATGGACTTTGTTCATGCTTTTCATGAACCGGAAGTTGCTTGGGACGCAGGAGGCAGTTAATGTTTGTAAACAGCAAAAGGGTCTATAGGCACCCTACCTTTGTGGTTCGCGGAGGCATTCTAAGGGGTCCGCGAAGCGCAGCCTCATCAGTCAGGCACAGCAATTGAGCTGTGTTTGAGACTCTGTGTGTTGTGGTGTCCTTTGTCTTTCGCCCGTCGCGGGGTTTGTCTTAAAATAAAAGTTGTATTTTCCCAGATTGAGATGAAACGCTCAAATTTTCCGGTGAGTTTTCTCGTGTATATGTCAATAAGGCAAGTATACTTCACACTGGCCCTATAGTTATCTCTCATATATTATATCACAATCATAGTTACACCCTAAACCTTTTCCTTCCCTCGCCAAGAACGGGGTCCTCCATCATCTCCGCCGATCCACAGGGGTCTGCGAAACTTAATGGTTGAGAACAGCTGTTTTAGACGGCGGCTTCGCCGAGACAGGGGCCGCTCCGCCTGACTCCTGAATAAAGCCCATTGATACAAAGTTCACGCTTCGCGTTTCTTCCAAGATCCGACAATGATTGCTGAGCGAGACACGCTCCACGAGCGAGTGCTCCGACGCCGGTTTTGCTTCCAAAGGCCGCACGAGGAACCGGCCTCGTGCAGTGACGCACTGAAGCTAGCTTGCAAGACGAAGCACGAACACATTTTGTTTCGTCCTTTTTACCTCCGTTTCAGATTCGCGAGCGCGAGCTCTCTACCCCTCGCTTCAAAGTCGGCCCGCGAGAAGCGCAATGCGTATCGTGCTCCTGACGTCACCAGTTCTCGCACGGTCAAGGGTAATGTAGTAGCGAGCCTTGCCGCTTGGTGGCGTCAACGCGTGACAATCTCGCTTAGTAGTAATATCCGAGGATGGTACACCCTAGAGCCGCTAAATAAGCCACGCCTCAGAGTAACGACACTTGGCCATATTGTGTCTTAAAATCATGGTTGCCAGTTATCTGAAACTTTATCTAAAATTGCAGGAAACGCTTTTCCGCACTCCACAAACGTTTAAACAGTTCAGTTCGCGACAGAGCAGATCAATCTTACATGACCTTCCTAACACCGAACCTAATGCTGAGGAAGTCGCACTTTTGAATCATGACGATCGGTAGTTGCGTCTGCTCTGCGTACGAGCGAAAATTGCGGCGCCCCGAAGAATGTCGGGAAGAAGAAGAAGAAAATTAGCTGTTTAATGGCACAGCGGCAACTAAGGCCATAGTGTGCCAAACACAGGGTAAGTTAAAGGCAATACTGAAAAGACCTATAGTAGGTAGTTCCATTTTAAAAACTATGGGGAATGAATGCTTAAAACTTTACAAGATACAGGCCTATTAAGGCCTCCAGATATTTTAACCGATGCTCCACTAACCAGAGGCGCTCTAAAGGAATTTCCTTCACATTAGGATGTTTGGGAGAATGTGCCGACGATACAAGATCGCCGGCTCTTTTCTACCGATAATCTTCAGGCAAGCATAATAGAAATGAAAACAAACTAAAATTCATAGCTGATGTAGAATGCCAATGCTATCTAAAAACTTAAAAACTTGACGGTGCGGCACAAGAGGTTCGTCACCCAATAATAATGCCGGGTAGAACGGGACGCGATTGCGGAAAAAGGTAGAGAAAAAAGTGGTGCGTTCGTGATGGTACTTAGGACATGTGATAAGAATATGCATGACACTCAATAACTCCTTACAGTGTTCACATTTCGGAGCTGCCTCTGCCCGTAGGAGGTACCCATGCGTGAGATGGGTGTGTCCCAATCTCAGACGACAGAGCACCACCTCAAAGAAGCGCTCCCTGTGTCGGCAACTTGCCCATTCCTGCAGGGTAGGTTTCACGCAATGAAACTTGTTCTGTATTTCCGTGTCCCATTCTAACTGCCAATTTTTCTGGATTGCTTTTTTAAGACTCTGTTTGTAATCAGTGTATGGAATGTCCTTGATATCCACTTGCCTCTCAATGCATGTACTGGCAGCTCTATCAGCATCCTCATTTCCCTGAATACCGACATGACTAGGCACCCAACAAAAATTGATGTGTAGGTGTGATTTTGCTGCATTGTGCACAATGTTCCGGAGCCTAGTAACAAAGGTATTCTTTGGTACTTCAAAGAAGAAAGCGCCTTTAATGCGCTGAGAGAGTCAGAGTAGATAACAGAATATTGGATAGAGTTTTCTATAATGAATTCAACGGCTAAAATTAAAGCATATAATTCTGCAGTAAAGATTGAGGCTCTGGCATCAAGACGTCTAACAACCTTCCATGTCTCACTTATAACAGCACAACCAACAACAGAGTCACTCTTAGTACCATCTGTGAAGAAGCTCCTACAGTTGTTGTACGCATAAGCAACCTGGCGAAACTCCTGCAGCAAGGCAGCAACAGGAGTTTGCCGCTTATTATACTTAATCAGAGTAAAATTGATTTTGGGTGCTATGCACTCCCAAGGAGCTACTGCAGGTGGGAGTTGAGCAACTAGGCTGCAACTGTCAAGGTTGTATGCCTGTGAATATGCTTTAATTCTCTGCGTAAAATGGGGCACAACAGATGGCTTGTTTTGGAATGTGGTTACATAGCGAGAATCGTGGATTGCTTCTTGGATTGGATGTGAAGGGATAGAGAGGATTCTTAATACATACTGGAACCCTAAATAAAATCGTCTCTTTTCAAGTGAATATTCATTACTCTCAGCATATAGGCTACGAATAAGGAACGTCCGAAAAGCACGAGTGGAAAGCCTCAGGCCTTGATGGTGGATTGGGTCCAACACCTGAAGGGTAGAAGGACGTGCGGATTCATACACTAGGCATCCATAATCTAATTTTGAACGAACCAAGCAGCGATGGAGACGAAGGAGGCATTCCCGATCGCTACCCCAAGACTTGTGTGAAAGCACCTTTAGGAGGTTCATTGACTTTGAGCACTTCTGTTTCAGGTAAAGAACATGACTGCGGAAATTCAACTTTTTATCAAAGATCACTCCTAAAAACTTGTGTTCATTACGAACAGGAACTGCCTGCCCCCTTAAGGTCAGACTAGGCTCTAGGATCATGCCCCTACGTAATGAAAAGTTTACACATACTGACTTCTCTGGTGAGAAACTAAACCCATTGGCGTCAGCCCACCTCATCAGACTTTTAATTCCCAGCTGAAGCTGTCTCTCGCCGACTGAAATGTTACACGAACAGCAAGAGATCTGCAAGTCATCCACGTAAAGACAGTAGGAAAGTGATTGTGGGATAGACTTTGCAATAGAGTTCATTTTTATTAAAAATAGTGTTACGCTAAGGACACCACCTTGTGGAACTCCATTCTCTTGGACAAAACTACGGGAGAAGGTTGTCCCAAGCTTGACATGAAAGTATCTGTCTTCCAGGAAGCTTTTGATAATAGAGCGCATTCGGCCACGAATTCCATACGAGACAAGATCGTTCAAGATTCCATACCTCCATGTTGTGTCGTAAGCCTTCTCTATATCAAAAAAGACGGAGACACAATGCTGTCTATTAACAAAAGCTTCACGAATAGTTTTCTCGAGTCTGACTAGGTTATCCACCGTTGATCTGTGAGCACGGAAACCGCACTGAAACTTATCGAGGAGATTATTTTCCTCTAGAAAATAGACCAACCTTGAGTTTACCATCCGTTCAAATGTTTTCCCCAAGGAACTGGTAAGGGCTATGGGTCGGTAACTTGAGGGTAATGATGGATCTTTTCCTTGTTTAAGGAGCGGGATAACCTCGGCTCTTTTCCAGGAATCTGGGAAGACACCTTCTCGCCACATTTTGTTAAAGAAGTTTAAAAGCGCTTGCAGGGTATTGGAATGCAAATGCTTGAGCATACAGTAGTGAATCCGATCTGGTTCTGGGGAAGTATTTTTACTTTTATTTAAGGCTGCCTGTAACTCTCGAAAAGTAAATGGTCTATTATAAGTAATCATGTTGTATTACACCTGAGACTGCGGTGGATGAAATTGGAAGAACTTTCAGTAGAAGGAACAGACACAGAGAACGTCTGTTCCTTCTACTGAAAGTTCTTCAATTTCATCCACCGCAGTCTCAGGTGTAATACAACATGATTAGCTACCACCAGCTCGCCTGCACTCTCACCGTCTTTTCTCTATTATAGGGTTCTCGTAGCCTTCCAGAGCAATTTATTATCTTCTTCTCTGTAACACTTTTATGTTTTAAAAATGCAGCCGAGTAATGCGATGAACCCGATACAGATGCAAAGTGCTCTCCTAGAATATTGGCCTGCTGCTCAAGACTAGGCCGTACACCACCTGGTAGAACAGAAAGCGGTATAGAGAAGGCTCGATAATCCCCACTAATTTTAGGCACTTTTTCCCAGACAACTTTTACACTGGTGTGACTATTAACGGAGGAGGTGTATTTCTTCCATGTCGTCCTTTTGGATTGACGACGAACGTATCGAGCCTTCGCCGAGCCTGTTTGAGGGCTAAGCCATTTGGAGGCGTCGGGTAGCGGCGTAGCACATCCCATAAACAATTTTGTTTTTTCCGAGTCTCACTACACTCTTTAGTCCACCAAGGTTTCGGCTTAACAGGAAGGCGTGTAGAAGACTGCGGAATAGCTTTATGAGCTGACTCAACTATAGAGTCAGAAAGGAATTTGCAGGCATCATTCACATCCAAGCCAACTAACCTAACCTAACCTAACCTAACCTCAGATGAACTTTCAAACATGGCCCAGTCTGCCTGGTCTACTTTCCAGCGTGGCGAACGTGTCATGAGAGAGGATGAAGGAGCAGTGCACTTTAAAATAATGGGGAAATGGTCGCTACCATATGGGTTAGGATTCACATGCCATGAAAAGTTAGGAAAAAGTGTGGCAGTCCCAATTGAGACATCAATGAATGATCAAGAAAGGTGTTGACAGCTAAAAAAGGTAGGCTCACCAGTGTTAAAAAGATAAATTGTTCGCGAGAATAGGACAGACTCAATAATTTTCCCTCGGATGTCACGACGTGTGCTCCCCCATAGAGGGTTGTGAGAATTAAAATCGCCCATCAAAAGGAATGGCTCGGGAAGCTGGTCTAAAAACGAATTAAAATCAGGATTTCAAAGTAAGGGATGGTGGTAAGTATAAAGAGCACACTGTCAGAGCTTTATGAAGCATGAACCATAGAGCCACTGCTTCCAGTGAGGTGGACAGTGGAACCTGTACGCAGGGCACTTCTCTCGGGAGAACCACCGCAACTCCTCCAGAAGAACTGAGTGAGCACGGACGGTCCTTCCGGAATATCTGGTACCGTCTGAGGAAGTTGGTATGGCTGGAGTTTAAATGAGTTTCCTGCAAGCAAAGCACACGTGGCTTGTGTTCCTCCAGCAAAAATTCCACATCATCCAGGTTACTTAGGAGCCCTCGACAGTTCCACTGCATTAGCACTGAAACTATTATAAAGATATAAAATTACGAACACACGGGTGAAGAGTGAAAGTCTAATCACTTCGGAGGGATCACAGGTTTTTTAGTTTTTTGTTTGGTCTTCGGATCCTGCCACTCCATCTCCTCCTGGTCAGACCCAGGGGTAGATGGGGAGGTGGACAGGGCAGGAGCCCCGCCCTCCTGAGCTCCGCAAGCAGGCTTGCTTGACGGCCTGGGAGGGTCGGAGCTGCGAGAACCTAACCTGCGGCCGCGACCAGAGCCTGACAGAGCAGATGTACTTGGGAGGGATTCAACCCCGTCCATCTTCTCCGCCTCCTTTTGTGTTACAGAAGCTGCATGAGGACCATGCAGCTCCTTGGTTGCTGGCGGTCTTTCCAGAGAGTGAGGCCGAAGGCCTCGCTTTTTCTCCCTGGTAGGAGACCGCGCGGACTGTACAGGCGCAGCAGGCGCTGGCCTGTCTTGGGACGTGGGAGCAGCTGGCGAACCCTCTCCGCGAAGAGAGGGAGCCCGCTGCCCCTGGGTAGGCTTTGGGGTCCTGAGGGCGGCAGCCAGGTCTTCGAGCAAGACCTGGGTTGCCCTCGACTCCATACGTGGCGCAGGACCCCGGCGCGCCACGTCGGCATACGAGCCTTGTGCAAGGAATGACCAGCGTTTCTTGGCCTCAAGGTATGTAATGTTTTCTTTAGCCTTCAAACTCAAGATCTCCTTCTCCTGCTTCCATAGCGGACAAACACGAGAGTACGCTGCATGGGTGCCCTTGCAGTTGGAGCAACACATAGTGTTTTCACAGATGTCTGCGACATGTTCGTTGCTGCCACACTTGGCGCAGATCTCTCTTCCACGGCAGCTCCTAGACCCATGCCCGAACCGTTGGCACCTGAAACACCTTTGGGGGTTTGGCACATAAGGACGGACATGGCAGTTCAAATAGCCTGCCTTCACTGTTGCTGGGAGACTATGCCGTTCAAAAGAAAGAATAAGATGTTTTGAGGGGATCTCCTGACCCTCGCGCCGCAGTATAATCCGCTTTACTGCAGTGACACCCGAGTTTTGTAGGCCTTCAAGGATCTCGTCCTCGCTTACACCTAGGTGGTCTTCTTCGGAGATGACACCAGCCCAGTGTTCAGCGTCCTGTGCGGCGTTACTGTGACGGAGGTATCGACGATGCTTTTCATTTTTTGAATGGCCACACTTTGCGCTTGTGTGGTGACCTCAACAAGAAGGTCCCCAGAATGCAGCTTTTTGCTTGGTAGGAGTGTCCGATCAAGTGCTCAAGAACTTTGGCAACAATGAACGGAGACAGCTTGGCGGCAGGGCGTTGATCATCTTCGGAGTGAACTACAAAAAACTTTACGAAGTGTTCTGTTTCTGGTGCTTTGGCGATGACTTGTTCCGGACAGGGCCGTTTGGATGCCTGCCTGGAACCGGGTTTAGAGAGAGAGGAGTGGATCGACGCCGCCGACCTGGACACCCCCAAGCAGACGCGGAGGGCCACTCTCTGCGTGACCTCCAGGTTCTCGGTCTGTGAGGTGCCATAAGAGGCGGAAAATGTTCAGAACCTGTGGTGTGCCGCCCACCACGGAGCCCACCAAGGGAATAGTTAACGGACCATAACAAAAAGGGCTTTGCTGGAACCGTTAAACTATTAGCACTACCCGGGTACTATAACCAAGTGTGGTTTAGGACAAGGGGTCTGTCGCCACCCAAGGTTAGCCCTTGCCGCCAAAGAAGTTGAAAAAGGAAAGAAGAGAAATGAGAAGAGTGAAAAGAAGGAGAAGACAAGGGTGAAAGATGGGAGGGGATAGTAGAAGTGGCGACTAGACTGAATCATCCTGGCCGGGCCATACCAGGACTCCCGTCTATGAGAAGCGGGGGCCAAAGTGGTGTATTGCCTCACCCGGGGGCCCCGAAGGGTCCAAACCTACCCCGGGCTCAGCTCAACCACCAGGATGCCCTTTTCCCCAGACACGGGAAAGCCACGCACAGCCAGACGTGGGCGGGCGAACCCGCATGGCTCGGGGTCCGTGGAGACGCCTCTCCAAACACCTGCTTTCACAGGTGCCCCCTGCGGGGAAGAATGTCGGGGAACGGAGTGCCGATACTCTAAGCGCAGCTCATTTAGTGGCTCTAGTACACCCTATGGCCTATACGTAGCTTGCCCGTAACATCATGGGCGGCCATGGTAGTATTTTATGTGCCACGAGCGTTCGCTTCACCGTGTTAGTTTCATACCGCAGAAATAGTGGCTCGAGGGAACCACACTCTAAAAGAAGGAGTGTGGTTCCCCTTATGGGGTGCACACATAAGTGCTTGTCACATACACTACCCTTTGGGGAATATTTGTACACCCCAAACATGGGAGTATGTGTACACCTGTTGGTGTGGTGCACATGTACACCGTTTTCTTCACAGAACTCACTCGAAGGGTACACAGGTGCATCCCATTCAATGGTGTACGGCTACACCTCTTTCTACACCCAATGAAATAAAAGGGAACACAGATGCACCCCATTCAAAGGTGCACCGTTGCACTGCTTCATAAACCCGCCTCACTCAAAGGGAGCACATACGCGTATGCACCCGGCTCAGTAGTGTACCATTACTCCCCTTTCCTACACATACTGCCCTCAAAAGGAAAACAGGAGCACCCCGTTCAATGCTGTACTGCTACACCTTTTTTTATACCCACTGACTTCGTACCATTACTCCCCTTTCCTACACATACTGCCCTCAAAAGGAAAACAGGAGCACCCCGTTCAATGGTGTACTGTTACACCTCTTTTTATACACACTGAATTCGAAGGGAACAAATATGCACCTAACTCAAAGGTGCACCGTCACACCACTTTATGCACCCGCTTCATAACTAACTTCATAAACCTATTTTGAGACACTAAGGAAGCGCTTAAAAAATGTATGCGCCCCGGTGATTGCAAAAAGGCAGGTCAACGGACACACGGGAGTGTTTTCAAATCTCCTAGAAGTTTATTAGGCAGCCTATTCCGTAAACAACTACAAACTTGCAAGCAATCCGTGATATGTGAAGAGGCACAAAGAAGCTCTTACACAATTGAGAATATTACTGAGCAAACAAAAACCGGGGTGAGTATTAGGTAGTGTCTATAGCCAACTTCAGTGGGATGAGAGAAGACACACAAAAGAAATTAAGATCACGAAGGAAATTCCGAAGATCGATTCAAGATTACTGAACCTGTGGGAAGCCAGGAGCAGTCTGGTGAAACGATGGGAGAGACAGAAACTTAACAAGAAACTAAAGAAGAAAATTGGCGAAGTGACTGCGAAGGCCTTGGAGCACGCCAACTCCACAAACTGGTCAAACTGGAAACGCTAAGGCATGGCGTCTGCTCAGGAACTTACTAGACCCCACAAGCAATAAGCGACAAACAAGACACTCGATCAACAAGATCATTCATGATTTCAAAGGATTCAACGAGGAACTAATCGGGAGACTAAAGACTAGATACATCGGGAGCCAAGCCAATGCAGAGTACCTAATGTACTCAGGGAGGCGAACGAAGAGCTGGACAAGGACTTCACTATGGAAGAAGTAAAGAGAGCAGCACGAGACTTGAAATGCAACTCGACCCCAGGCAAAGACGGAGTTCAAAACCGTCCGCTCAGAAACCTGGAAGAAGAGTCATACGAAACACTCACACGCTACTTGAACGAAATCTTGTCGAGTGAGAGGATACCCCCAGACTGGAAACATTCAGAAATTACCCTGATCCCGAAACCAGGGAAGAAGCTTGATTTGGACAACCTTCGGCCCATATCACTTACCTCTTGCTTAGGCAAACTAATAGAGCACGTGGTGCTAAACAGGCTTCAGCCCTACTTAGAGGAAACTAATTTCTACTCGAACACCATGTTTGGTTTCAGGAAACACCTATCTGCCCAAGATGTTTTCCTGCAGCTGAATGAAGATGTGCTATAACCAGCCAAGAGGGGACGGGGTCAAACCATCCTAGCCCTTGACATCAAAGGGGCCTTCGATCATGTTGGACATGACCTCATCCTCCAAAACCTAGCTCGAGCCAAATGTGGATCCAGAACTTACAATTACGTGAGAGACTTTCTGCGCAGTACCAACAGCGGAAAGAGTGAGAATCCCAGGAATGCAAATCCAGAAGGACGGAAACTTCACGAACGATACCATCAGGATCTCGGTGCAGTTTATGCGGACGCGGCCGACCATGCCACGAATCCAGCAATGACGGTGGAGTTAAGTCAGAGGTCTTCGGTCTACCCAACCGGGGAACACCACAGGGAGCCGTCCTCTCCCCCAAGCTATTCAACATAGCGCTTTCTCGACTCCCCAGGAGCTTGAAAAAGTACCACACATCAAGCACAGCTTGTATGCTGATGATCTTACTATCTGGATGACCTCAGGGTAAGAAGGTACCAAGCAGGACACTCTACAAGAAGCATTTGAAATCACCCAAAGATATCTAGCAGCAGGGGGACTCTACTGCTCGCCAGAGAAATCGGAACTCATCTCAGTACGCAGCGGGAATGAGTGGCGCTGCTCACCCATAGCTCTAGAATTTGCGGACGGCACTCCAGTACCAACAGCGGAAAGAGTGAGAATCCCAGGAATGCAAATCCAGAAGGACGGAAACTTCACGAACGATACCATCAGGATCTCGGTGCAGTTTATGCGGACGCGGCCGACCATGCCACGAATCCAGCAATGACGATGATCGTCATGAACTCCCAGGGGGTACTTCTCAGCGGTGGATCCATCGCCACCACCAGTACTGAAGATGCGGAAGAGACAGCCATAGCCCTAGCCCTCACGCTACCCGACGCTACCACCATTATTTCGGACTCCAAGCGCGTAGTTCAAAATTACGCCCGGGGCCGCATATCGAGGTTCGCGGCCAGGATCCTCCGAGACTTCGTCCCCACTGACACGGTCAGCATTGTCTGGGCACCCGCCCACTCCTCTCTCCCAGGCAACGACTTTGCCCACAACACGGCCCGAGGACTTGCCTACCGGGCAGCGGGAGATAGGGAAAGTGGTTTGACCCTCCACAAGGATGTACTGACCACGTATCAGGAAATTACGCAGGCATACCGTCTCCCTCGCAAACGATGCCTCGCCAGTCACAACTACCGATTGCGCACACAACACACTTCGCAACTTTCAGCGATGGTGGTACCGCGTTGTGAGAATCGCGCACCCTAGCTCCTGGATGATTGGCCTCATAATAAATGGGCTTGCCTACACCTTCCTGGCGTGAAAGAATAGCGTAAGGCTCTAATACTGCTCGTATATAGTAAAACTAGAATTACTTACACGTCGCAGACCCAGCCTCGTACCGCTGTTCTACGACGATCATCCAGATGACAGCCATTTTGATAGGCACCACTGCGCCTCCTATAGGTCGTGAAAGTTGCGAATATATTCGCACATTTATCCCGATAGGTACACGGGCATATGCAAATTCTGTCCTCAGCCAGCCAACCTCACCCACATGATGTGGGGGTGCCCAAACCTCCCGAAGAGATATGGAAACATCGAAAGTATGGAGCAGTGGGACGCACTGATGAGTAGCTCAGATCCGGTCGTCCAAGCGGCGGCCAGTAAATCGGCTGCGGAGGCCGCCGGGGCTCAAGGGCTCCCGGTCGCCTGATCCCATCATTTTTCCCTTCTGAATGTACGAAGAATAAAGTTTTCAACAACAACAACAACAACAACTACACCATACGACAATTAGGAGAATCGATGAATCAAATAACACGTATGATAAGCAGAGACTCGAACAGAAGACGCGGACTCAAAGAAGAGGACCTCACCCGCATCGTACAAGCTTTGCTGGTTAGTAAAATCATGTATGCGACTCCCTACCTAAACTTAACTCTAGCGAACCAGAAAAATATTGACACCATGATCAGGAAGGCCTACAAAGCAGCGCTGGGTTTACCGATATACACACGCACCGATACACTGCTAGAACTAGGAATCCATAACACATACACCGAACTGGAAAGCGCACACATTTCCAGTCAAAAAGAAAGGCTAGCGGACACAGAGACAGGAGGGGCAGTACTAACGTATCTAAAGTTCCCTATACCAAGAAGTATAGAGAGCACGACCAAACTGAGCAAAGAAGCGCATAGCAAGCTAGATTTCGCTCCAATCCCACGTAACATGCATCCTGAACTGCATGCGGGAAGAAGAGCCGCTAGGGTCAGAAGCCTAAGGAAGAAACTAAATAACGAGAGAGCTGTACTCTATACGGACGCAGCGACATATCCAGAACGAAGAGCTGCAGTTGTTGCAGTGGTCAACCATAGCTTAGAGGTTGTCACGACAGCCTCAGTCAGGGTGGACAGCACGGCAGCAGCAAAGGAGATAGCAATAGCAACAGCAGTAGCATCGGCGAAAGGAGGGGTGACAATAGTCACGGACTCGCAGGACGCCCTACGAAGACTTAGAACAGGCTATGTGTCAAAGACAACTAACAGCATACTAGAAAACCACTTGACAACTAAGGATATCCACATCACGCTGGTGTGGACACCCGGCCAGTGAATGAGCACGCTCACCGTGCCGCCCGAGCAGGAGTCAACCGGGCTTCCTCTACAGACGAACAGGTGTCGGAACCGATACTCATTCCAAACAGATATGGAGTAATACTACAACACCTCAAGGGGAGTAGAAGGAACTTTCCGCCTCCTCATCCATCTCTATCGAGAGAAAAGGCAGTAAGCTGGAGACAACTCCAAACCAACACGTATCGCAATCCTGCCATCCTAGCTAGGTTAGACCCAACAAACTTTAGCTGTGAGTGCTCATATTGCGGAGGATCTGCCACCCTTTACCACATAGTGTGGGAATGCCGAAACAACCCCTCTTTACCCCCTCCCCACCCCTCACCCTCACGGGAGACCTGGGAGACTGAGTTGCTCAGCTCCAACCCTGAAGACCAGCGGAAGCTGATTGGAAGGGCCAAGAGCGCAGCGGCCAGCCATGGAGTCCTGGACTTAGGACCGCGACCAGCTGCCCCATAACTTGACCAGTTGCCTCAATAAAGTATATTCCCTCTCTCTCTCCCTCGGAGAGCGCGCGGTCTTCGGAGGTTAGCTATCACCGGGACCACAGCCGATGCCACGATCCGAATGAGCCAATGAAACGGCACCAAAAGTGCGTCGTCAGAGAGCGCGTTATGTTTGGGGGTTCGCTATCACGGTTACATCGGCGCTTGGGCTTTCGCCTTCAAGTCTTCGGTATAACATAAGAGACCCTGTGAATTTATTTGTACATGACCATATGAGAGCCCAACCATCCAGAACACAATATGCGGCTTGAAATTCACTTTCTTTCCGCCCGAAAACCGTCGATCGAGAACTGGCCTGTTTTAGTCGCGCTCACTCTCTTCTCCTTGGTCACGTGCTGTTTTTTATGGTAGAGAGTAATCAAAGTCGTGGGTCATCGAAAGCACAGACTCGATGCTAAACATACACACAAATTATGATACCCATTTTTTCTGGCTCGTAAAAAGCTGCAAATACGTTGATTGAAAAAAATAAAAGTTGCACAGTCACGTGACTTGCGGCAACTTTCTCCTACTCTCTATTTCTTCTTCCTCCCCAGTACAATCTCAATTTCAATTTCAAGCAGTTGCGTTTTTTTTTTTACTTTATTAAACATATGCGTGACGCTGTACCAAAATATTTTTTAAGTAGTCTTCTGACACCATAATGGATCTCCTGGAAAAAAATAAAAACGTTTTTTGGGGGTTTCAGTGTTCTTTTAGCAACCAGCTCACCTTCCCAATAACGTTGTCTTCAAACAACTCCTGGTGGGATTCTTTGGTCACCTTGGAAGTGACCCGAAAAGGTTAACGGATCAAAGAACGTTCCCTACGTCTCTTAAGGAATAACCGCAGTTCGCAATTTTCGGTGTAAAATAACAAAAAACTTCAAAAACTGGAGGGGGGGGGGAGCACAGGTGTGAAACTTAGAGAGCGGAACGTTAGTCTGCTTCACAGGACGCCTCGTGTCTCCGCTGATGTAAGGAAATTTGGCCAGTGCAGTATAACAGCTATACCCTGGTGTCTTTACGCCCATGACCAACAGCGACGCTGTGGTCGGCTTTCCGAGACTGGCCAAAACTTAGCTCACAGTGACGTGTGCGTTGCGATGATTTGTTGTAATTAAAATCTATAAATTCTTTTTCTTTTACAAAAAAAATAAAGGTAATTTCAAAATGTGAACAATTAGGGTGTTAATTAAAGAAAGATGATTGCAAGCGTTCACTGCGCTCTTTACACACACCGCTGAACTTCTCGTTCGCAATCAATAATAGATAGTCGGAAGCGCGAGCATCGATGCAAGACCATGGTCGTGCCGTCGCAGCCCCCAAAAAACTGGAACACCCAGTCAGTGCCGGGTTGGTAAGTGCACGCGCTCAGCGTTGTGAACTGCACTTTGCACTTATATTCGTCATCGATCACTTTAGCCATTCGCTTTGAATCAATGTTATGCAGCGCGTGTGCTTCAAAACCTTCCAAATTCAGCTTGCACCTTCTCTTGCATGGTGTGGTGCATTTTGAAAGCGATGACTAAAGCGACAACTCAAGCCTTTCCGGCGTCCACTTATCTTTTTTTTCACTTGTTAAAACAGTCAAGACGTCTCTTGGCGCATATCCGTATAGCTTTGAGCGATGACAGCGTGTTATTTGCGCGCCGAACAATTATAAACATCGGGGCACCCTGTCATTGAAGCGGTACTGTGGTGCCACCTATGAACCATGTTTTACAACAATGGCCCAAGCTGCAGGATTCGATCGGCAGATGGAGAAAGCTGCCAACCAACTCTGGGCTTCTGGCGTTGCTCTGAACGCTACGTGACGTCATCAGGTACGTACCAGAAAAAAATATTGCAAAGAGTAACGGTATTTTCGTGTTTTAATTTTTTCCGTGTCTGTCACGTTTTGCCTTTTGCTGTGGTGTTGTGGGTGCCTTTACAAACTGTGGTGTTGTGGGTGGTCGGATCGATGGGCGACAGCAAGTTTCTATAAAAGTCGAGGTTGAATAAGCGGTCAGATGCACCAGGTGTTTCTGCTGAGGCACACAAAAATTCCTAAAAATAGGTTTCAGAAAAAGAAAAAAAAAGGAACTGTTTTCGGGAACGAAGTGCCAGCCACGGCAAACGCCAGATAGAAGAATACACACTAATTAAAAATGTATCGACTAAAATATACCCATTAACACTTTAATTGGTAAAAGTAAACATATGGGTTCAATAAGAAACTTGCTCTGCTTCATTAAAAACCGCTCAATCAATCAATCAATTTTAGAAAGACTTGAAGTGCGTGAGATGTGTGCTAGAGCGCTAAAGTTGCCACTCATGCAGCAGGCGCAAGGCTGCCGATGTGAAAACGCGGATGATACTCTTATCGTCCGCATTTTCGCATCGAATAATCTAGCTTACTTGTGTATTTGTGTACCAAGACACGTGCACTCGCGCAACAAGCGACCGTCGAGATGAGTACCTCAACAAGCATGTAGTTTCCATTCCAGTTGAAGGATAAGGTAGATGGATGTTACTTCCAGAGTCACTCGCGCAAAACTTATTTTAGTGCGTCATGCTAGCTGATAGCGTCAAACCCTAAGTTAAATCTATCTCAAAATAATATTAGTTTTTATTTTTCTATTTGTTAATTCTGCTTGTTTCCTTTATGCGATATTGTACAACCAAACCACGAGTCAGATATTTTTTTTCTTCGTTATAATTCAAAAAACAAAATAGTAACACTATGCATACTTTTGCTCCGAACGACTACGGACATACGTGAATGAAAAATTGCGACCGCATCAATACCAGAACCGGATCATGACACTAGTTAGCCGCGACGAAAAGAAAGCGTCAAAAATCTTCAGATGCCGGGACACATCGAGTCCACTCATTATATTAGGTCAGGTAATTGTTAACACCAATCCATAAGTTCATTAGCGCATTTCAAAATATCATACATTCTACTATCAATTTTATGTATGAGTTTCCTTCCCACGACGTAATTAAAAACGCGACAAATCTGATTTTTCTTTTTGCCATGATTCTACTTAAAAACTACCGATATTATCTGCCCAACTTTGCGTTCAATCACTGCAAAAATAAAAACTATGAATTTAAAAAAACATCACAAACCTATAATATTTCGACCGAAATATGAAACACATTAGCAGTAACAAAAAATAAAGTATGTCCTAAAATTTCTAATGATATCGCAACCCTCGCTGCACTTATGGTCACATGACCCTGCCGGCACAAGTGTAAGATTTGGTACTTCCACCACAGTGGTAGCACTTTACCACCAGTCCTCACACACTCCAGGTAAGCACGTCCACAGTAGGGCAGCAGTGATAAGCATCGGCATAGTGCTGACCCTCAGTTCATGCCCACCCGCCTGGCTAGGCATGAACCTGAAGGACCTATAGACAGTTCTTGAGGCGTCCTGCTTTCCGCTCAGCTTGCGGATGTTGCCAGCGATGAGGCCCTGGCAGTTCTCGCTTCCGAGGCGCGTCTTCAAGAGTCTCATTTTGTCCAGCTGTAAGAAAAAGAAGCCAACAAGCCGCCAGTTGTTTCGACGTCTATACACGAGATGATAGCGCTAGGATCTCACCCGCAAACAAACGTAGGTTTCCAGAGATTGCGCTTGCGGCTCATCTATGCGTAAACGCGTCTAATATGACTATTTCCACTTGACGAGTATTTAAAAAGAACTATTACATGAATTGTGTGCTATATACGCGGCGTTGGCAAGTCTTTCCTACGTTACACCAACCCCAGCTAAAGAAAAAACAGCATGTTTGAGAGGAACGGGTAATGTGAAGGAATGCTCGATATGCAAAAGATAAGTCTTCGTCAGACTAGCAAGCCGTCTTAGTTGAATGTTTTATAAGGTGATAAGAGTTCATCATTGTTGTCTCTTCATGCATTTCAGATTAGAACTAACTCCGTTAAATAATGCAATCCTGCGCCGTGGCATTCACTGAAAACACCATGACTTTTGCAAGCTCCCAATCCTTTTCTAAGAAGCAGTTGTAATAATTTCTAAATATACGTGCTTAGAGGTAGTGACTATTCAACGATATTGAAGTTTAAAAAACTTCGAGGAGAAACAAATAATGTTTAAGTTTAGTTTAAACTTGCTTTTTTGTCTTTGTCAACCACAGTCCTTTTGTGCAATGATATAAAATTAAATTCTGAAAGTATATATATATGCCTCCATGAACATTGCACCTATGCGATATGTAGCGTCCCATCTATAAGACGAAGGCGAAAATCATTCACTTTGTAAATTTTAAACTGTGAGTTAAAAGCGAGAAAAGAAGTTATGAAACGTAGTTTAGCAATACTTCTTGTTAGGCTAGTTGGTTCATGGTACTGAGTAAACATGTACGCGCAAAATAAAAGGACGAACACGAAAGAGTGGACAAGGACAAGCGCAAAAAGCTCCAAAATGAGAAGATCCTGTTTTTACGTTTCAAAGGAACAGTATTCTGTGAACACTTGTATGAACTCTTAAGGGAAAGCGGGGGGGGGGGGCATTTTTCAACTACTCGCTTTCAAGCGAGTACAGTGTTTTTCTGAAATCAGTAATGAGAAATCTGAACTTAAAAAGAAGACGATACTCCGACCCAGATATGTTTAATTGAAAACATGTTGAATTTGGCCAAAACTAGAGTAAAATCAAAGGCAACTTTCTTTGGCGCTTAGACAAAGTGAAGAGATCCAAGCGAAGCTTTGATCGCACTCAAACGGGAGATGCAACAATTTTTCAACTGTTAATAAACACAGCTTAGATTTATTATATGACATTTATGACTTAAGAAGCACACGTTGCGTTTCTACGCAATGGTAGTCGCAAACGAAAATTCGAAAAAACAAACACCGTTTAACCCCGCAACTCGCAGCCAGAAGAAGCGGCCAGGTGATCTGGAGCCGATTATAGGCCGCCAATGTGTTTTGCTGTTGTTGTTGTTTTTAACACTGCCACGTTTTGGGATTAGCAGAGCACAGGATGCGCATTGAGTTCCACACAGTGTTAAGCCACTAGCGGAATGCATGTCGAGGCATTAACTGTCACGAGCCAAAATCGAATGCCCACGCAGTCTTCGTGTCCGCTCTATGAGCAGCATTTAAATATTGCCGCGAGCGCAGCTGACCAGGTAGGCAGTGCGCTCGTGGCCTAACGGTTATTGCGCGTGTCTTCCACGCAGGAAGCCAGGGTTCGATTCTTGGCCGCGGGGACGCATTTTGTTGACTCTAATACGTAATGTTCTGGTAAATTCGAGAACCATGTTGCTTGTTCGAGGTCAGAATGTTCTAAACGCCGAACCTTTTACACCGATTATTCCAAAAGCCCGCGCGTGTATGTACTGGCAAACCGCAATCAGTCTCGCTCTAGCGTTCGACTCTGCTGTTACGCCGACTTCGACGCCCGTGACGCTCTGCTGTTATCTTCTGTTCCTTTTTATTTTTGGGCCCAAGTTCGCCCCATTAAACGTTTAGTTTGCTTCAGTTTTCAACGCCTTATCAATTGTCATTTGTGACAATATCGTCACAGGGGGATCGCAAAGCTTGATGACACACTCCTGGGGATCGCATTGTTGGCAGTCCCTACAGCTCCGTCATCAAGCATTGCAAAGGAGAAAGTGAAAGAAAAGGCCCACTTTTATCATTGGAATTTCACCGCGACGGAGACGTTTCTTGGTCAGTGGCGTTGCGTACGAGTATTTTTGGGTCGCACAGGTGACAGTAAGCTGGTATACACAAACTCAACTCTGTGACGTCACGGCGCGGTGGTGGCGCGTCGGTTGCACTTCCGGTCTGGGGCTGTGGGCAGAAGTCCTCATGCCAGACGTGTATTCCTGCGTTGTTTTGAAAGGAACCAGACTACAACCTGCCTTCTCGTCAAAACGCCGTGACTGGGGCCGTACCAAAAGAGTCGAGAAAGGTTTGAAGGTCAGTTTTCACGTGCTCGGTTCGTCCGAGAATCTGGATATGTGCCGTGAAAAGGGAAAAGCAGACGCCGTCGGACAACGATTGCTTGGGCGGGAAGCACCTTGGATTGAATTCACGGATACTTGTGGTCATCACATTTATTTGTTTTGTTCCAACATGAACGCTAGAAAACCGTCAAGTTGTGCGGCCACCTGTGGACTACGTTCAGTGCGTGTTCAAGTTCAAACGGCCGCCTGATCGTTCGAACTGTCGTCTGCTTTTTCAAACGTTTTGTCTTCTGCTCTCTTAGATGACGCCGGCCCGTAGACCAAATGTTGACCCGGTACTTGCGATAAGAACTAAGTGCAGGCCTCAAAAGACTTAATTTTGAAGGTTGGTATAGCAGGCTCAATGTAAACAGTAGATACAAGGAGATGTTGATCATTGTTACCCGTGACCATCAACGACTTGTTATGCCTAATCAGGGTGTCTAGCAAAATATTATACTTGAAATTCCTGACTTTTCCAGGTTTTCCCTGACAATTTCAGGTGAAATTCCCTGACCACTGTAAAGGTGTCCGCGCCAGCACAGGTGTGGCCCAGGAAGCGTGAAGTGAGGTACTGCGCCTTCAACAGTGCCATTGGCAGTGTCGTCCCAATATTCGACAAGCACATCCATCTGTTGCTTCTCAGTCACTTTGTTGAGAGACTCGTCAAACGAAACAACTACGAAATGCACACTGGCGAGGCTTGATAGCAGCTTATTCCGAAAGTAGGGCACAATATACCATGGCAGACGGTATATCCTACCTTGTCCTTCGCTAACTGAAGTTTTGCAGCGACTTCCCACGCGGGAAATATGAGAGGGACGACTGAGGCCGATGCTGCTGTAGAACAAAGGGATCCGTGAATCACTATCGAGTTTAAGCACCAAATTATTTCGGCCTTTGTCACAGCGCTCTTCAGTAGAAAGCCGCTCATCAACGTCTTCACACTTGTTGTGGTTGCTGCAGGCTCCTCAGGGGCACATGTGCGGTCTCCACTACACCCGGCCGAAACGTTCGTTGCTGCCGTAAAAATAACAGAAGTCCAGATTGGGAACGGATTGACTGCGACTTCAAAGCAGCAAGGTGGTTTTTGCTCGATGCGTGATTGGAAACTGCCGTGTTTCCCATGTTGCTCAAAGAAAACATTTTGCGGCACATTGAGCACTGAGCACTGTGAGGATCACTTTGCACAGGCTTAATCCAATTTGCATATTCCGATATATTCGGATTCGTCCAGTCCGGATTAAACAAGCGCTTTCTTGCCGCCAATATCGTCAACGAAGAGGCCACTTCCGGAAACACGACGCTCAACGACACACGTCAATAACCGAATGTATGGACGCATGGCCGCCAGATGCGCACCACTGTGACGCGCACTTTCGGATACTTTCAGATCGGATTGGATTGAAATGCGGTCTGCGGCTTTCCCATTTGTTACTAAATCTAGTGGCTTTAACTGGATTTAGTCTAGTGTCATGCCCTTAATCCAATCCAATCCAATGCATCGCTTGGACTGAATTTGTCGGCTGTCCCCTGTGCATCGGGTAGCACACACTACATCGGGTGAGCAGAGCCCGCGTTCCGCTCTAAGCAGTATTGCCTATTTTTCTGCCCCCAGTCGTCAAGCCTTTGCTCAGGGTAGTCGATAGCGTTTCCGGCTGATTTTCCCTTACTGGGCTCGATTTTTGACAATTTTCCTGAGAATTCCCTGATTTTTCCCGGACAATTAAAATTTCCCTGACAATTTTCGATTTTCCCGGTTTCCCCGGTCGCTAGACAACCTGCTAATTCACTTGGTCCGACTCTGGTTGTGATTTTCAGTATCGACGTCGACCATCTCAGCTACGGTTCACGCTTTTGCAGCCGAGCGGCGTCGCGACTGAAAATTGCGAGCCAAATCTCATCATGCGAATCAGGCTTAAGCGTACATTCTGCGGCGTCCACGCGGAATGAATCGCCACATGTTACATAAATCACGCGAAGTTTTGCGGTGTAACGAGCCTCGGTAATTTCGCTGACCCCACTCAAGTAGTCAGATATCGCCAGGAAGGCGTAGAATCAACCATTGGAACGCGAAAAAGGGCAGGGGGGCTCACACTGACGCCGACAACATCGCATTTCAATGGTTTGTTTATGGGCGACGGCGAGCTTCTTGCTTACACCCCATCGCGCATGCGCGGCGCCGGTGGCGTCCAGCTAGGGGCGCTCCGGTTTGTATTTAAACATGAGATTGTGTATAAAGTGAGAAACGTTCCTACACAACATCGCTGTGTACAGCCCCTTTAAAGTGCGCAGGCGCCTGTCAGTGTTCTTATTCTTACTTACTACTCCGCAGAAAATAATTAAATGCACGGACGTCAAAAATACATTACAAAACTAAAGATCAAAGAGAACAGTACACTTGCTCAACATCTGCACACCTGGCTATACGACGCCAGTCAGAATATTATCAAATTGCGTGATAGTGGATAACTATCGTTTCTGCTCAGAAAAAACTAATTTGAGTATTGACATTGCGCTTGAACCTAAATTGATATGAACTTCAGAACTGTGGCGTTCTTTTAAAAACATCATGGTTGATTCCGTCTGTCGAGTAAGCACTACCTAGACAAGCTAAGGGCGAATTGGCCATAAAACGCACGTTAGGGGCACTTCAGCGGTCGTCAAATCAACTGTTTTCTTCACGTGCTTAATTTTTTTTTTTTTTTTTTGTAAGCTTTGGGGAAATTGAAGTATACTCACACCGGGGCTCAACTTAAAATTCTTCAGCCAGGCGACCCCCAAACTTCTCAGTGACAATTGTCGTTCCCACCCACCACGAGTTCTAGTTTTAGAGCACAGCTCTTAGGCGCCCGTTTCCTGGCTGAGAGGCGTCGGCGCCGCCGTCGGCGTCGATGTAACCGGGCTAAATTTAGCGGGAAAATTCACGTCACGCAACCTCAGCACCAATTCAATTCCCTGCAAATTTAGCAGGCATATTCAGTTTCTCCGCTAGATTTAGAGGGACAGATTCAGTCTCTCCGCTAGATTTAGCGGGAACATTGACGTCACATACCCTCAGCACATTTTCAATTCAACGCTAAATTTAGCGGGGAATTGAACTGCTGTCAAAGTCACGTAACGTCAATTTTTCGCTAAATCTAGCGGATAAACTGAATTTGTTCATAGAAGACGTGAAACCAAGTCATATGACGTCATTTTCCCCGCTAAATTTAGCGTGGAAACTGAATTGGAGGAGGAGGGGAGAGGAGGGGATGGAGAAGGAAGGGGAAGGGACGAGGAGGGGATTAGGAGAGAGCACGGAGGAGGAGGAGGGGCATACCCTCCCCTCCATACCCTCCCCTCCTCCTCAAGAGCTGCGCTCTAATTTCGCATTACAGAGATTTGTAAACGACTTTCATTTTTTTACCCTTATCAAGAGAACATAATTAGATAGCCACCTCTAATCGAGTAGTCGCCCTAATCATTTGGCGCCTTGCCACACTGCACTGTTATCATAACGAAAATAATGGCTAAAGACAAGTCATTTATTTCATACCGAAATTTCACGCAATAAAAAACACAGGCAGAGAAAGTGAGAGGCAGCAGATGACAAGACGTACTTTTGACTAAAATTGTATTAGATGGCACATATAAAAATTGCAAACTGCGAATGCTCAAAGGAAAGGCACCCAGAATAAAGACACAAGATAAAGAGGCCAGACAACACTAAAGCATGATTAAGGCCATGCTGATACATATAGGAATGCTCCTGAACAGAAATAGCTACCAAAGGAGCGTGAATACATACGACGCTCCCGCGTGATCAGATTACAAAGGCTTTATGAATGTTTCGCTTTAATTTCGTATTGACGCTCTTCAGCACTTTTGTCCCATCAAAATATGGGTGACAGTCGCATCGGTATCAGTGGACAGCCAAGTCTCAAGACGGGGATTGCCTTACGACAGCGGAGTATTCCTTAGTTACGTCAATGATGTATCTCCTTGTCTCACATTAATCTTGATAAAACGAAAGTGATGTGGAGATTTAAAACAAAATTAGAGCGCGAAATTATTTTTTTATTAATAGATCATACGAGAGTGATGTCTCAATCAGCGGTCCTTCGGTGTCATTTTCTGATAAGAAGCACAGAGGTATCAGCAAAGCCTCAGTCATGCATTAGTGTTGTCCGACTTTTTTACTTTGTATGTCTGTTTTTTTTATATGGGTGTCTTTCCCTTGCCCATGTGCAGTTTGCAATGTTTATATGTGTCATCTAACAAACTTTTTTGTTGAAAGTACGCTTTGTCTAGTGTTACCACTCACTTTCTGTCCCTGTGTTTTTGTTGTTGTTTGTTTGTTTGTTTGCTTTTCGTAAAACCTCACTATAAACCAAAACCACGCAGAAAGTCATATTTGTGCCTGAGCTCTACCCTATCCGTGACATTACAAGATAAAAGCATAAGGCGATGGCACTAACCCATCTCGCCACCAATCAACACCAGCTAGACTAATCAAAGTCCGTTTACGAGCACTTCGACGTCATCGCAGTCCGATCGAGCGCAGACACAGTTGGAGGCAACGTTACCATATGATTACCTCAGTTGTTGAACTCCCGGGGAAAGGGGTACTCCCTCACTCGCTTCACTCCGCCTCTTGTCGTTTGAAGCGCCATCTAGATTTTCGTTTCAAAACTGAGTATTCCATATAGAGTACAGTGGAACGCCATCTAGAAGCTGTGCTTCCAAACGTACGTATTCCATAGAATACACTGCAGTTACCATAGACGCCGTCCGGCGCGTCGAACGACGGGAGGCAAGTCAGGGTGAGTGAGGGGGGGGGGGGGGGGTTTGCCCGTGCAAGCAGCGTTTATGAGCAGTTCCGCAACTGAGGTAATCTAATAACGTTGGATGGACGAAAGTATCGCGTCAAGCGTGCGGCTGCACCTTGTGTTCGTGTTAATGCGTCGAGGGACGCTCGGCGTCGGCCTCGGGCCCAACTTTTAACTTAGCGCTATTCAAGTGTGATGACGTCACGTGAAGATAAAGGAGGCTCTTCACGGTCTTCACACGCAGCCCGATTTCACAAGCAGCCGGAATTGAATTGCAAATAGTATGCTACAAACCTTAATATATAACCAAGAGCAGGTTACTTTAAAATCCCGAATGAACGCCCACCCATGACGGGGAGATGAAAAATGGAAGATGAGTTGTGCGATATTTCGGGGCTGGGCGTTCACTTGAAATTTTACGGCAAGCGAACATTGAAAAGCTCTTTGAGCGAGTGACGAGAACGCAGTGACCTGCTGCTTTCCAATGTCGACGGAACTCTCGAAGACGACGGTCATGACCCGTTCTGTGCAAGGCGGGAAGGTTATGGAGCCTGAGTACAGGTAGAAGTCCGTCGTTGTCCGAGGCATGAAAGAGGACAGGTAAAACTGGCTCCTTGTCGCCTTTGGTCGCCTGCCTGGACCATGCAGCTCTACCTCACGGCGCTGATGAAGCTGTCCAGTTCCGTGTTATTCTCCGGAGTCTCCTGCGAGGTGTAGTCTTTCGAAAATCAGGGTTACTGGCGAGCGCACTCTGTACAGCGTGTGCGAAATGGATTGAACGCAGTTTAAACTGACCGCATAAATCGGTTTCTTAACCTATCGCGCTGGGATTTACTACAAAGGTGCCTGAAGTTGGTAAACGCTTTCGCTAAAATTGTGGAAAAATTGACTCACCTGAGTATATCATAAAAAACCAAAACCCTTTCCCCTATATGTTGCATGTACACTAAAAAAACATTGTGTTACTGCGGCGCTTATTTAGTCCAAACGAAGTGAAGAATAGGTGAGCTAATTTTATTTTCTTTCCATTTCACAAGTTTTTTAATCATGGTGAATGCCAGGGCCCGTTTGCTCGAAGCGCTAACCGCGGCTAAAGTTAGCCGCAGTACCTAGGAGAGGGATTTTAAAATCACGTGACTGGCTCGGTAGGGATGCGAGGAAACATGGCGGTGCCCCGGTGAGTGAACGCCGCTCGCTTTCGAACTAATATGTCGTTGTAGCTGCAATATCCAGCGCGTTAGTCAGCAACGAATGGCGCAGGAGGCTTTCGCTTTGCATTTCCTCACTTAAATCTGAAAGCATGGGCACTGACCCGACGCATTTTTTAGATAGTCTCTCGATTCTGGCCATTCCTAAGCCTAAATGAACGCGATAATTGTCGGCATGGCAACGCCTTTGGAAAGTAGATTGTCTTGACTCAATCGGCCGGGTATTGATAGCACACCAAAGCAGACAGCGTCCCACTATGCTTCGTTTCACCTTATGTTGTACCGCAGCGAAGGCTAGCAGCGCGAGCTCATAGCGTTGGCTGCTGCTCTTAAGTCACGAGAGCTTGTGCCGCCGAGATGTGCCCCAGAGCAAGGAGCTCGCGCTTGTAGCCTTTACTGCGGTACATCGTAAGGTGAAACCGAGCATAGACCTTTTTCTAAGGTTCCCAAGCGTCGAGGTGCATGCTGCGAGTTTAGTTATACGCGTAGCACGTGCTGTCGTCTGCAGTAGCAATTGTTCTAAACACCTGATCTCCACCAGAGGGGGCTGGATGGCGCATTGAGCAAACAGGTATGAAGCCACCGGAAGTAAGCGGCTTGTCCCGGAAGTGAGTGCTTGGCAGGCTTTGTAACCCTTCCGAGTGCTGGTTCGAAAAGCGTCGAGGGCGCTGGATTTTCGCTTGTTCCCTCAAGACAGCCTGCTAGTTGCGCAGTAAGAGCGCATGCAGACCCGAGAAGTATCATGGGAACCCATTCAATGTAAACATTTTGAGATTCTAGTTGATCAAGTGTGAATATGTCCCAAGTTCAAATGCCTCATTCTCGGGATTTAATCCAGAACGGGAGTATTAAAACCCAATCAAAGACACAGAAAAGCATGGTCCAAAATATCGACTGAATGCACTAGGAAGCCTAGCGCACGCCCGACTTCCGGGACAAGCATCGAACTTCCGGTGGCTTCACTTGCGCCAGGCTCGGAGAGCAGCTAAGCGCCATCCAGCCCCCTATTAGCGGGCGAGATGTTTCAGGTGGCGCCCTCGCTTGGTTACCTTTCATGACGTCATTACCTTGTGAACAACAAGTTCGATGGTGTTTGTAATGGGCATGGTGGAAGCCTGAAATCATAGCGCTCTCAAAGCAACACTGCCAACACCGTCAAAATTGAAGTTCTTCCATTCCTCTTATTTCCGTCGATGAGACATCCTTTGCTGACGTCATAAGTCAGCATTCGGCCAATGGGATGGGCCGACCACAGCGACGCTTTCGATCGCTCACGTCGCCAATAGTAGAGATCAGTGGTGCTGAAGCAAGAAGTGCTCAAAACAAATTCTGCCTTGCACGCGCGTTCGTCAAAGCCTTGATTATGATTATTTTATTCGAATCTTTTATAAGAGGAAGGCCAGCGCGCGGACCGTAGAATTACACTTCTTAGCGTTCTCCCTGGATGCTTGGGTAATTTAGAAAAAGGTCTAATGGGACGCTGTCTGCTTTATTGCGATATCAATACCCGGCCGACGGAGTCAAGGCAATCCACTTTCCAAAGATGTTGCCATGCCGACCATTATCGCGTTCATTTAGGCTTAGCGTATCTGGCCAGAATCGAAAGACTATCTAAAAAATGCGGCGAGGTTACTATTGCCCATGCTTTGGAGATTTAAGTGAGGAAAACGCAAAGCGAAAGCCTTCCTGCACCATTCGTTGCTGGGACTAAAGTGCGCCTCGATATTGCAGCAACAACGACATATGAAGTTCCAGGAAAGCGAACGGCGCTCACTCACCGGGGCACCGCCATATTTCCCCGCATCCCTACCGAGGCCAGTCACAGTGATTTTAAAATCCTCTCCTAGGTACTGCGGCTAACTTTAGCCGTGGTTAGTGCTTCTGGAGCAAACGGGCCCAGAATGGCTGACGATGATTTTCTTCTCTTTGACTGCAGAGGTTCCATCTATTCATACTCTTGAATTAATGAATGGCACTAGCTTCGAGCCCATTTCAGTAGCAAACCGCAGCTCGATAAATCAAGAAACCGATTTATGCGTCACGCTTTAAAGTGCGTTAAATCTCTTTCTGCCCACGCTGTAGATGTCAGCATTACGACTCGTAACGGCGGAGTAATACAAACAAATTAAGTTGTCTTCCGTGCGGTGGATTTGCGAAAATGCACTTTCAAAACCTACTACACGAAAAACCCAATATAATCCCCTGAAATTAATATATAAACCCAAGAAATACGAACAAATTATAGATCCTAAGTAAGCTAGCCTGCTGAAATTCCTGATTTCTGCAACGGGCACCCTGATGGTTCTCGAATTAACAAAAAATACGTGGTCGTTCCTCAACATAAAAGTGCATAATATGCTATATCATCTTGTTCTCTAAATAATATTGTATGACCGTTTGCTTAATTGGAATATTGGTTGTATTCGGCAATGTACCGAGTTGAACAGTTGTTTATCAATCAGGACTGCATGTACTAAGTTTCTTAGATGGATATTCCTGCGAATTTTAGCTCCTTCCATGTTAGATACGTTTTATAAGGGAATTCAAATTTTATATCAAGAACCAATGTTAGTTGGTATGTGTTTTCATGATAGTTATGACTTATGTCTTCTATTTTTCCATTTTTATGTATAACACTATTGTTTTGCAGCTACTTACAAAGTGCGTTTAGTTGACTGAGGCGATTGTTCCTAAGCGTTATTTTCATGGCATTGTATTGACCCTTGCTGAGCAATGTACAAGCGGGGTGAAGCCTCGTCAGGTAAATATTTTTTTTTTTTACCTTGGTCCCTCTCACTTGCAACTCGGGAAGTCTCAACTCAAGATTGCTTACGAATCAAATACGGGCTCTTCTCTTGTTCTCCTATACACCATTTTAATTACCACCTCGAACATAAAATGCCAAGTCACTGGAGCCACTGAGTAATGCGCAAGAAACGCGTTGCGCAACCCATTGTGGGACAATTATGGCAGCGATTAGAAGGCGATCATTCGAATAATCTATACCCGCAGGCACGTCAGACAGGTTTAGGGGTTATATCTGTTGGATTGTTTTAGTTTAATAACTCCCTCGTTCCCCGAAGCTCATGCCAAAAAAAGTTTACGAAACATAAAAGTGAAGAATCTTATGAAACGTAAGACGTGCCGTAAAAAAAAAAAAAAAATCTATTTTGCATACCGACGTTGACCGGGGCCGTGAATGCATGAAATGGGTTGCACTAGCAGCACATGAAGCGACGCTCTCGCGTGAGTTGTTTCGCCCAAGCAACTTACTAACAAAAAAAAAAGAAATGAGTAGTAAATTGAAACAGGAAGAAAGAACGTTAGGAGAACAGAAATTAATGAATGCGACTTAATTGCGCTTCGATTCACTTTCGGCTAAGCAAATCTATATAGAGGTATATAGAGGTACAAACCATTGTGTTTTAATTTAATTGCACAAGAACGGCACTACAGCCTCCTGAACAATACTACATAGCCATGGTGTTAATAAACCACGGAAATGTGTTTGGTCATGTTTCTGATCTACGAAGGCAGTGAGATTTATATGGGATATCCGGCTCCTGGAAGAACTGTCCCCGGAAAAGACGTCCTAGGAAAGAATGTCCCCGGAAGAAAAGTTCCCGGAAAAAATGTCTTCAGGAGGAAAGTAGGAATAAATGTCCCCAAAGGGTTTTGTGTCACCGTGGTTTTCCCTGATCCTTCAGGGCCTTCGGCCGGTGCCGTCACCGTCCGGTCACTGTGACCGGACCCACCGAGAGGTAGAAGGGGAGACTTTTTATTCTGAATTAAATATCTATAGCACTTCTAGTCAAAATTGAATAATTGATATCGGTGTACGACTTTTCGGTGTAAGGCATTTTGTTTATGGACTTTTCGGCGCATGGACATTTCGTTGTGCGGACATTTCGTGCATGGTTGCACACAAAAGAGGCCCCAAAATTCGCTTTTGTCCCCAGGGTACTTTCGCGCACCCTCAACCTGATACCAAGAAGTCACCTTCCTCTTTGCTCAGCTTTGCTTCTTCGAACGCATCGGCATACTTTCTTGAGGCTTTCTCTCTATTAAAATAGCATTCTTTCGACGTCCAGCGGATAGAACTTTTGTTTTTTGGTTTGCGTTTTCTTACCCCGACCCATGGGCTGGTGATGCAGCCATAACAGCTAGAACACAGGCTTGGCCTACTTCACAGCGAAGCTGTTAAGGGCTAGTTCCCCCACTATGGGCCTCCTGCGCGAAGCTTTGAACAGACTGTGGCGCCCTCGTTTTGGGTAGGCAAGCTCACCTGGTTGGAACTCTCACTATTGTGGCGCCTTCGCCGTGATTTTTTCCTTCCGTGTAGTGCAAGAACGGAAAACACCTTTGGACGTCTGAATTCCGGCTACATTTAACGCCGCAAGACAATCGAAAGTTCTGATCTATGCCACCACCGCTAGGGGTACGGGTCTCGTATCTCTCAGTGGTGACGTTAAAACATCTGGCGTCCCGACGTTTTTGCTTTTTCTTCCTCGGTATGTTTCTTTGGGACGCGTGACGACGGCGTGTTCTTAGTTCACGCTCTTATCGTCCTAGCTTTGGCCTGTGCTTCGACGGCGTTGGCATTTTTTGTTTTTTTTTTCTATTTTCCTCCTCGTGTCGTTCCGTGCCAGAGCAGGCACGCTTCTATGTGTGTGCAATGGACCTGCCTCAGTTTGCACGACCCGAACAAGTCCTAACAAGTCATTTTTCGCAGCGCCTCCTGGGCAACGCAGGATGCCTCATCGTGTCCGCCGACAAGCGGCGTAGTCGACACAAAACTCCAGCCAGTTCTTTCATAGCCGGGCATTCCTTTTTTATTATGTTTTTGCGATTGCGCGTGTCATCCTTGTGTAATCGTTCAAAAGAAGGAAACAACAAACAGCCCAGGAGAGGGCTATCCAGCACACAGAATGAATAAAGAGGAGGCAACCCGGCGTGAGTCAGCCTCCCTGGGCCTTATTAGAGAGTAAGTTGCTTCTTACGTGCTCCGAAACAAAACAATGCCCCGATAAGGCATCTGCAAGCAAATGCGCCAGCAGGGAGGGAGGAGTGGGTACACCCTCGACTGATCTGCAACAAGAGCGTCGACTCCAGGCCGGTGCCGTCGCGATTTACGCGAACCATGACTACGTGAGTGTCGCGCCATACACACTGCCCGTCATGAATATAACTCAATATATTTAGCTATCATCCACTACAGCTTTGCTACGGTCTTTCATCTTCAAATTAATGGAAAGGCTCTGCATTTTCATCCGGTTAGTTATTATTTTGTTCAGTGACAAGGTCACTTCTTTGCGGTTCATATAAACCAACTTTCTCAATGTCACAGGGAAAATCATGGAATACAAAAGGAGTAGCCGCCCTCTTTGTTCACTGCTGATATTAGGCGAAACTGCGAACCTGTCCGCTTCTCCAACTTTTCTTTGGAAAGCAGCCATTTCTTAGAAACGGGGCATCGCCCTTGTTTTACCGCCTCCACCTTGAGGTCGTAAAGCTTGCGCCTCTTTCCGGAAGCAGGAAAAGGCAACTTGAAGTGAAGAACAGACAGCAGTGCCGCAAATCGGGTGGTTCACGAAAGCACCCGATGTCAAAGCACCGTGTCATTAGCCCCGCGGCAAACAAAACGTCAAATTAGACGCTGAAGCTGGCGCAAGTGTCGTAAAAGTCGGTCTGCAAGTATGGGGCGACATTGGTTTACGCTGAGAAGAGCACTCGTCAGTGGAGTACGACTGCTAGCCTCGTGGTCTTTCGAGTGCGTCATGCAGCAGTGATACACGAGCGGAATGGGTAGGGGTGAAGCCTGAACCATGTATCCCTGCGTCCTTTCAGCGCGAGCTGCTCCACGCGAAAGGACACGCAAATAATTTTCATATATAAATTTTAGCGATCAAGTAAAATATCCATGTAGTATCAGAAAGGTAAATAATTCAACTTCTTTAAGTCGAAAGGTATATTTTAATAATCGAGCAAAACCAACTACAGTTCAATTGATACAAACTCAATATCTTCATCAATACATCTCATTATATCTTAATACAAATGCAACTTAAGCGCCACCATACGTGAACATTCTGAATGCCCACCATAACTCGCAGCGCAATCCCCCTCTGCACTCCGAACAGGTATTTGTGTGTCAATGCTACGTGCAGTCTCGGCCTTTTTTTAATCATGTTTAGGTATTTACACCAAAATGTCCGTGCACCGAAATGTCCGTACGCCGAAAATGTCCATGCACTGAAATGCCTCGTGTACCGGAAATGCTCCGTGCATCGAATTGTCTGCGCCGAAATATCCTACACCGAAATGTCCGGATCCCATTCTATAATGGGGTGGTCGGGGACCGGACCTCCCGAAGGCCATGAGAATCAGGGAAACGCAGCGATGGCGAGCCTCGCAGGGACATTTTTTCCTACTTTCCACTTCTGAGGACATATGTTCCGGGGGACATTTGTTCCGGAAACATTTTTTTCCGGGGACATTTTTTCCTGCATTTTTTCCTACACTCCCTCAAACACAGCTACCAAAAAGCTTCCATTCCGGACACCTCAATGATACACCGTCACCCTTCACACCACCCTCCTATTGCACACGGCCTCAATGCACTGGTACAGTTCCACACACGACTACAAAAGAGAGTCATAGGGTTCACAGGAAACACAAATACCACTCTCCTTAGTACATATGCAAAATGGGCCGTGTCTACCTCCAACCTCCGACAAAACCTCCCAACACGCTTTCGAAAAAGAAAAAAAGAATTGCATGAAAAGAGTCCTCAAGGAGACCATTAGGATTACGTCTGTTAGAAACTGTATGGGGTGAGGTTCTGAATTGACCAAAATTTTACCCGCCGGTAAAAGTTTGGTCAATTCAAATTTATCCGATAAACTCCCATAAATTAAAAAAAGATGATAATTTACAACAAGTTCGATCAGCGCACAGAGTCAATGGTCCCGGAAAATGCTACCACAGTTATTTTTCGAATCTCGGATCATTGATAAAAGGGGCCTTACCGCTGATCGTCAAGGTTCAGGACGGCATATCATTGTACTTTCGGGTCACGACAAAATCCTCTTTATTGGTTTCCAGTTTGGGGCTATGCATATCAGTGTTTAGCAGGAAGGAGAGGCTAGTGTTTTGCGCAACAGTCAAAGCTATGCGACTATAGAGAGGGCAGAAAATTGGAAGAGGGGACAGTTGAAAACTCTCCCTTATCGCATCCCTTGTCACCCACCACGCGCGGCCGCAGGGTAGCATAGAATTGGATGGGATGATTACGTCCTTCCCAGCGAGTGCCTCCAGGAGTTTATTTTTAAGGTATCGACGTTTATCGAAGCCACAGATATGTGCAACTTTTGCCATGAGACAAATTAGTACTGCCAATGGCAATGGCACCTACACCAAATCCAGCTGAAGAACAATTAATTGATATAAGTACGTTTTATTTTTATTTTGTCCAGCATACGTTTGCACCCGGACATTATTTATTTATTTTTCATAGGAAACACTGCGAAATGAAGCTCGAATTTCGGATATTTTGGTGGAATCAAAAAATAATAAACTCCTACAAAGTCCTCATTTTCGGAAAAAACAAACTCCAAAGAACACCCTCCGAATTTGACGAAAAATAAACTCCGGAAACACGGAATCCTATGTATAAGCCAGCCTTCGATGGCAATCGATGGTGTAACAAGGAAGTTTTGCAAATTGTAACTCTGCAGTGTTGTTTTTTTTTTTTAAGCGTGTGGGAAGTTTTGTCCCTGGTTGGAAGTGACCATTGTCCATTGTGTTGTTTTGAACTAGCGGAAAGGTGGGCGTATATGTACTGAGGGCGTGGTCTTCTTGTTTCATGTGAACCTTAGACGCCCCTCGGTCGTATAAACTGCAGCGAACTTTTTTCTTTTTTCGAAAGCATGTTGGGAGTCGGTGTTAGTGACCTTGTCCATTGTATATGCACTCAGGACGTGGTCATTGTGTTTCCTGCAACCTCTTTCTCTAGTCGGGTGTGAACTGTAGCGAACCTTGTGGCCGTGTGCATTGGAGGGTGGTGGGGATGACGGGTATAAAAGAAGTGTCCTGAATACAAATTTTAGTAGCTGTGTGCGAGACGTCTTGTGTGTGTCCATCCTTGTAGCCTCCGTCTTGAGGTTTAGAAAGTTGACTTTAACCAGCTCGCCTGCCTTATTACGTTATCTTCAAGAGCTTCAGGTATATTATTTTGTATACTTCTTTGTTTTTGGTCTTCATAATTCTGTTTTTATTTTGACTGTGTGCAACTTTCAGCAATGTTTGTCAGCGTATTTAAGACTCCACTCAGGGAATCCTAAGAATGATAAACCCTAATTATTATCCGTAATTATTTTAGAACGCCAGTAGCGTATCCAAACAAACCCTTCATATGCGTGTATCAAAAGCAAATATAGTAATCCATCGCCCCGTCATCACATGTCGTAAATATTTCAATAACTATACTTGAGAAATCCAACATTTCGATAACTTCACGTCTGGCTCGATATCTTTTAACCAACATACCCTGAACAGCACAACCAGCGAGAGCAGGCCACTGGCTTCCTTCAGGCAACTGATGGGGTTGTCGGTTTCTGTGTAGTGTATTAACTGCAGCTGCATTCAAGTCAAGTTAAAATGTGGGTTATTTCTAGACACTTTGTTAATGCGGGAGTCTATTTACTAGGCATTGACCGCTATTTAAACACAAATTGCGCGGACGATTATGTGGCGTGATGCGAGGGAACAGCGTCAGCTGGTGCGACATTTCTATATCGCGTCGTGATTGACTGGAAATCCCGGTAATGTTGCGTCGCGCGGTGTCTCGCGTGGACCCCGACCGGTCATACACAGAACAGATAGCACCAAACTTAAACATTAAAGTTGCGCACATAAAGACGCTGGTCGACGACTACGGGTTTCTCTCCTCTCTTCTTATTTTTTGTGTGCCACTTTAACAGTGTACCAACTCGCCCAATTGACCGCTTTACTACAGACACGTTCTCGCGAACGCGATGCACCAGTTGCTTGGTCGCACCAGCGTATCCATTCTTCGCTCGGTAACGTTCTCTTTTAGGTGCCGCTTCACGTCCACGCACAGCGTGGTATTATACTTCGTTTCAGCTTGGGTCCAGACGCAGCCGATGCTACAAGCGCGAGCATGTGGCCCTGAACAGTGCTTGCACTGCACGAGCGCGCGTGCTTGGCAGGGACGCTGAAAGCCCGGAGCTCGCGCTTGTAGCATCGGCTGCGTCTGTACCCAAGCTGAAACGAACTATAGAGGAGCTTTCGTAGATCGCGTCTCCCCCTCCGCTAAGCCCTCTGCAACGAAGACGCCGCTACTGCGCCTGCGCGCCGATAGCCTTGGCTGTAGAGTTCCCGGTATCGTAGCGGGTTACGGAGAGCGTTGCGGGACGGCGAAAACGATCTACGAAAACTTCCTATTGACGCCAAATGTTTTCCATCCTAACGCACTGTTGGAGCCCACACAACGAAGATGTTCTCTCCCATAGGCGCGTTTGTGCCGTCGAGCAGCCGCCGCTTGCTGCGGCGTATGCCTCGGCCGCCCCATTCTTGCACGCAAAGGCTTAGAGCGCTCAAGGAACGTGCGATCGAAGGCAAGAGAGAGCAGATGGCGAGGAGTGCGATCACATGACACCCAGAGCGATCACGAATGACCGAACGCGCTGCGCCTCAACCGCGCGACTATAATTACCGAAAGGCGAGAATATCACTGCTGCTCTTGCCTTCTCCCGGTCCCAAAGCCACCTGCGACAAACGCGCGCATGCTCCGTTCGTTTTCGGCAACACATCACTCGCTCAGTAGAAGCCAGTACAGCTGACGCTGTAAAATAATCCGTAAAAAAACTTATTTTTGTAAGAGTTAGTAGGCAATCAATGTACCGCTCCATAAAACATACGATACAACGAAATTACACGAGTTAATTTCGATTGCCATGGTAACAACATGTAAAATCAACGCCATGTAAAAATATTGAGCGAAGTCAAATATATTATATAAACTCTACGCAAATTAAAAAGAAACTTCGCAGTCCTTAGAGCGCTTGGCTTTCGAGGGCGCTGTTACGTCGAGCATCTTTCTCAGACACCGAGTTAGGCCGAAAGCATGGAAAGCTTTCAATTAAAGACATCACAGCCATGTCGAAATTTGACGCATTTTTTCCGGCGCTGCGATTGACGCAGCTGGGGCGAGAGGCTGGTTGGCTTGTGACGCGGAAGAGGCCCTCATCACCTCCCCTCCCCCCCCCCTTTTCCTTTGTTTTTGCTATTTTTCCTCCAAAAAATACCACGCCAAGACGCCATTACGGAAATCAACTCTGGCAGTTGGCCAACCTCTGGGGAAGCTAAGCCATTTTCAAAGTTGGTTTCGTGACCCCGTACGAAAATGCCAGATACAGGCCGGAACGATGTAAACGTCGGTTCCGCTCAGATCTGGCACGAATTAGCGTCAGGTCTGCATCTCAGGGCCTGGAACCGCGCATTTCCAGCCCCAATTTCCTAGACCCAGGCGGCATAATCGCCAGTAGCAGCGTGCCACCACTGGATCTCCTCTACAAAGAATTTTCAGCTATGCCCTTCAGCCGTCATGCCAGGAGATCGTCTGCGATTTCAGACCCAGGCGGGCTCGGTCTGAAATCGCGCGACGATCTCTTCGCTTGTAACGGCCATAGGGCATCGCGCTGAAATATCCCCTTTGTAGAGTCCAGTGGTGAGCGCAGCGGTCATGCCGGCGGCGCACACGGTCGCCCAGGCCAACCTCCGGACACAGAGCGACTTGCGTGCTGGAACACGGATGGCGTGCCACCATAGCGGGTGGTTGCTGCTGCCTGCGTGGTCGGAGTGCGCTCGATCAGTAAAAATCCAAACAAAACAATAATCAATCAAACTTCACTTAGTCCCGTAGTTATTATAACTGCATATTATCCACTAAATAGAAATTAGGTATTCCTGGGAAAATATAACATATATATCTCTTCTGAAGTTCGTGTCAACATCACACGCTCTAAGTTTTGTCTTTCTTTTCTGTTTTTCGCGCTTCTAAAAACGAAACAGCTGCCTGTGCGCATGCAAGCGCTTGCGATCTGCTCGCTCCGAAACCGGTGGACCGATGCGTAGGCGTCCGTGAGTCTGCTCGGGGTTTTTAGCGCTTTCTGTCGCCTTCGGTGCGCCAAGCGTCGGCGCCTCGATCATCAGCACTGCGCGAGCCTGCAGCTCCTCGGACAAGTGGAAGGCTTTTCGTGGCCTTTTTGAACTGCCTCAATCGGGCGGTTACGCAAAGGGAATGTCCAAGGAGCATCGGGGAAAAAGAAGGTTCGTTCGGATCCCAACTGATGACGGTGAGCTTGAAAGTTTTCTCCTCAATTGAAACTTTTCATAAGCTGATCTGCCAGCCACAAATCGCAATCTACATCTGAGGGTTTTGTACTGTTTTAATCCAAGCGAATATATGGTTTTATGCATAAAATTCACGAAATGCCACCGTGATTTGGCATCAGCGACGCATTATTTATTTCGGCGAGCGTTTTTATGCTCGTGGCTCGGTGGACGGGAAGACCGTCCTGCAATATCTTTTATGATCTGCAGACTGTTGGCGGAATTCACCTCCTCCACCCTCCCGTCGATTTCGCGAAAACAACAGTGTAGATCCCCGTCGAGTAGCATTGTAGGTCTATATGAGAGAAGATGATTCTGCACAGCTCTTATAATATTTCACAGAGTTCGAGACCTTATAATGTGTGCCCGTTTTTATCAATGTATCTCGACGATTTTACAGCCCTGGGACTATCGTCTGCGCGTATACTTACGGTTTCAAAGAGAGAGCCAGTTGGATAGCAAAATAAATGTGTGATTTCAAAGCGACACTTTTAAGATCTCGAGAAAAATCTACGGCTGTAAGGGCAGAATGCAACAGCAGCCAGAGCTTGATCGCGAGACGTGCTATCCGTCCCTCATGTGTAATTTTTTCATGCAAGTTTTTTTCGAGTCTACCAACGCACTCCCCTCAAAACAATTAAAAACTCACGTTTAAGCATTTTTTCTCGTTCGTTGCACAAAAAATTGCAAAATTTGCATGGTGTGTTCTTTTTTGTGTATCAATACAGATTCTCAAGGCACAGAAAAATCACTCCAACAAGCCTCAGGGACAGGGAACCCTGACAAACAAAAGGTAATGTCCGTGGTCACTTTTTTTGTGAAGTGTCACTCTGATTGCTGGCCAACCTATCAGGCTGAATATGTAACCATCAGTAACGCTAGGTTCCGCCATAGTGATCTAAGCAGTCTCAATCTACGGTCAACTGTAATTGTAAAACGAGAATGGCTGGGGCAAAGAAGATGATAACAAAAACAAAAGGATAGTAGGAGCACCCCTATGGAATCGTTTCAGTGAGTCTCGTTTTCTTTCCTGCAAGTGTATGTGTCGGGTGACGATACAAACTAATGTGTCTTACAGTGGTCCTGTGCAGTATCCTGAGAGGGATATAGAAAACAGACATACAGCAAAAAAATGGGAAAGAATAACGAAGTGGCTGGTTCATCCCATGGGTATCATAGGATCTCGGTGGCCGCACCGAGAAAAAACCTGTTCAACTTGACGGCGCTAAGCGGGACAGGTACTCGAAGCCTCACCAAGAGACCAAGAGAAAATGAGAAATACCAAAGTGGTCTATAGAGCAAGGTCTACAATAATATTAAGGAATATGTATCTAAAGATTTTGGTTCAGGTCTGCAGTAAGCAACGAAAAGTTTCCGCTCGAATAACAATGCATTGTGTTAACTTTTTATTTGCATGGACCAGTCAGAATGACGCGAGATCTCAGCTGGGCATGAGATCTTCTTGCCGTGCTTCTTAGGGACCCTCGAGAGACAATATTGTCCACTCCGTCAGCAGGCTGCTCCTTTGCATGATTTTTATGGAGCAAGATCATAGACTAACAGAAGCCTCTGAGCATC
>JAZHYW010033962.1:0-15975 GCA_037355805.1 Ixodes ricinus | reverse complement strand
TATTCTTCTGCCCCTGTGGACTGGTTCTGTTGTGAACTTGTTTTGTTATGACGGCCTCGTTTCGCTTGACAAGACTATAAGGTTGTTTCTTTCGATTGATATTGTTTGACCAAGCGGGAATTCGGAGTGGCAGGGCCATATTTTGTTATGACACTAAGATATTTTGGCTGTTCGTTCGTCTTGATTCTCTACGTCTATTGCAATATTATGATCTGCGGACGGGGACGGAAACAGGACTTCTTTAATTGAGCAACAACATACAATGGCACAAAATATAAAAACCGCCCCAGAGGTTTCAACGTTTTCGAAAAAGGAAACAAGAAAAAACGACATGTCCGCTGACAGCATCTTTGAAGTTTTCAAAGACAGTGCAGTGGGACTAACTTTTACGCGGGAAAATCCTTCAAAGGTAGGATTACAATTTTCTGGATTCACAGTTACATCCTTATTCCTCAGACCTTTTTGGGGGCCTTCCAGCAGAGATTGGAAAAGCCAGTCCTTCCTTTTACCAGTGCTTACTCCAAGTCAGTTAAGCATAGCATAGTGAGGTCACTTTTCAAGTCCTCATTCTCCAAGTCGCGTACCAATGTCTCCGAAAGTAGCCTCAAGTTGCAGCGTCAGAGGTTGGAAAAATGCGGGCATTTCTGTGAACCTACTTCGTTCCCACCTTTTGAGAGATTCATTCTCAGGCCAGAACTTCCGCAAGATGTTACCAAAAAGAGAAGGTCACTTTACTGCAATTCCTACTTGCAAAATTCCGCGACCGTTTAATATCTATTGCAGTCCAAGCTGGACACAAGTGTAGCTTTTTCCTGTCGTATGCACCTTAAGCAGATGTGTGAAAAAGGTTAATGGGAGCGACAGTTCGAGAGTGTGCAATGTAAAACATGCCAAAAAGTTCACAGAGTGCGAAGGAAGGAAGCTTTATTCATTTCCACTAAGCTGCGGCTGTCAGTACATCGGACCAATTGGGAGACGCGTTAACCATCGACTCAGAGAACAGAATTTGGAATCTTCGAAGGTTTCAAATAAAACTTTTCACATCACTGACAATGATCACAGAGGTCGAATTCATAGCACCAGAGTTAACTAGACAACTCAATAGCTCGTTGTGACGCCAGCGCTTTTTAAACTTTTTTAGTTATAATAAACTCCCTTTCCTTTTGAACAATTTTCTCCTGTTCTTCTTCGAGAACGTTGGAACCTTTGGAGGCCGGTTTTATATTTTTTGCCCTTCTCAGTTGTTGCTCAATGAAAGAAGTAGAGTTTCCACCCCGTCCTCGATGTTTTTGTCCTTTCAAGCATGTGTAGATAATCCCACCTCACCACATGAAGAAAAAAAGAAAAAAATGGCAAACCAACATTCAAATCATACAAAACGCGAATAAGGAGACGAGGGGTTTAGAAGAAAAGAAACAGCGCGTTCAGAGTAGCGCGTTATTTCTCAACAGCTCTTGACCAGCCAGGGGCATTTTTTTCTTCATTTGGTTCTGTATTTTGTGACGAGGAGAATCTACGAGCCTCTTGCTTTTGCTCCTGCTCCAAGATATATATTTGTTCTTTCATAAAGAAAGAAGTATCTTGAAGGCCAGCAGAGGTTAATCACCAGTGAGCAGACAAGCCAAAACTTCTTATTTAATGTATAAAGTTCCCTTTGAATGAGGAAGCTGAACAAACTGTTTTCACAATGAATCGTGCAGGCGAGTGTTGGTAATATTTGACAAAACTTCGAAACTGAGGAAGGACAGGACAGTCCGAACGTCTCACACGTACAATGCGCGACTATTGACTTTTGAGGGAGATCACAGTAAAAGCGCCTAATAGGGCCTCTTCCCCGGTCCGTTGCAAAGTTACTTTCTACCGTTTGTCATATTCGCCGTAATATTTATATACTTTTATTTTCAAAAATTGACTTCAGTTGCTTTTTGGATGTATAAGGTTTTGCCCAACTATTGGTTCCATGCAATTCCTTGGCGCAAAATCGTTTTGGGGTGAGCTGTAGCTACCATAAAAATTGGCGCAGAATATGTCTTTGCTGCTTTTTAGATAATGCACACATTTAATATGCAATTTGTATTCGAAAAATGTTGATATTGGCACATCCCTATGTGTGTTTCATTAGAACATTTTCTGATTGGAATACCCCAGTGGTTTGGTTGTTGCACTACTTAGCAAACTGCACCTGAGTACTCACCCTGTTATTTTGCTACATTTCGCCGAAATGTAAGACATCGGTGCCAGATTGTGAAATATCTCTTTGTTTCTGAACACCTACAGCAATACATTGGAGCCACTGGGGTTGTTTTAGCGTGCAAGCTCAAATTGTCAAAACTTTCGATTTCGTATTCGGCTATTCGACGTCTATATCTAACGCTGGCGGTTATTTTAAGTATTGCAATATTTGATATTTTTCGCGGTCTGTTTTGCCACATTTGTTCGCTTCAGTAAGTGTGCTCTCGCCGGGCACTAGTGCGCTGTGGAGAGAGTGACATCTGTGGAGTGAACATCGCGATTATGAGTACCCGTTTACAGCAGCATTAGCGCTTCTCGGGTATTAAAAAAAGTATCTTGGTGACCTTCCAGTAACATTTAAAAAAAGATAGTGCAGCTTTTGTACAGAATGTTTCATTTGGTGGGTCCAGAATTTATTAAAAGGGAACTTGCATTAGTGTTCCTAATCTAGCCCCAGGACAAAGTTGGTGGCCAGGGTATTCATTAGAAAAAGGCTCAATATAATAATAATAATAATAATAATAATAATAATAATAATAATAATAATAATAATAATAATAATAATAATAGTAATAATAATAATAATAATAATAATAATAATAATAATAATAATAATAATAATAATAATAATAATAATAATAATAATAATAATGGTTTGTTTTCCCAGTGCCCACAAACAACCTAGCGGTCTACTGTGTGGTGCACAAACATGGGTGAAGTATTATACATATAAGACAAAATACAAATTATCAAAAAAAACTAACAACAAACACAAGCAAAAAAAACAACTAGGGCTAGGCTTGATTTGGCCTGCTTAAGGCAATTGCATCCATTCGCGTAATTGTTGCATAAAATCCTGATGTGCACTAAAAATATCAAAGTTATTCTGATGTGCATTATTAAAATCAATTTGAACCCTCAAAAGAGGTGACACAGGTGATGTACAGGAGGGGTAAAAAGTTAATTTGTTCCTAATGATTCGGGGTGGAACATGGAAGTCAATAGACTGCAATAAGTCCGTCGAGTTTACCTCACCATGTACAACTTTGTATAAAAACATAAAATCTCGGTACTGTCTTCTCACAGTCAGTTTATGCAATAGAAACCTGTAAAGCAATGATTCGTAGTGGTAGAAACACCCCCTTCCAATATACCTATCATAGACAATTCTAATCATTCGCTTCTGTACATTTTCAATCGCGATAGCTTGCGAAATAGTCAGTGAATTCCAAACCACAGAGCAAAATTCTAACCGTGATCTAACCAAAGACTTATACAAATGCAATAAACATGAAGGGGCAGAAAATTGGCGACATAAACGTGAAATCATACCTAATACTCTTAGCGCTGCATTTACGGTTGTAACAACATGATTATTAAAAGAAAGTGCGCTGTCAAGACAGACGCCAAGATCTCTGATAAACGATACGGGGGGAATCGGGACGCCACCAACAGTGTACGCAAAGGAAATTCTCTCGCGCTTTCTAGATAGCACAATAGATCTAGTTTTTTGTGGGTTCAGTGACAAACAGTTTTCGGTACACCATGTAAAAACAGAATCTACATCATCTTGAAGACTGGAACAATCAGATACTGACTGGACATTTATGAAAAGCTTAACGTCATCAGCGAAAAGAAGAATTTTGGCATCCTTAACGCAAGAAACAATGTCATTTATAAACAAAAGAAATAACATGGGTCCTAGAATTGAGCCCTGTGGCACACCGGAACTCGAAATAAACTCATCGGAGTAGCTACCGGAAACACGAACCGAATTGCGGCGATGACCGAGATAGTTTGAAAACCAGGCGCAGAGGTGCGGGCTGAAGCCATGCAGGGCAAGCTTGTGTAACAATAATGTGTGATTAACCCGGTCGAAGGCTTTCGACATGTCAAAGAAAATCGCGTCAACCTGACCTCTTCCGGAAACCACTGGAGCGCAGTAATTCAAAAATGAGCATAAATTTGATTCTACGGACCTGCCCTTCAAAAAACCGTGCTGGAATTCAGATATTTTTCTGTTCAAGTAAAAGTAAATCCGCTTATGCACTACTTTTTCGAAAACCTTCGCGAAGCCGCATAACAACGAAACAGGACGGTAATTATTAACTAAAGTAGAATCACCGGCTTTAAAAACAGGAACAACTACCGAGTATTTCCAGAGCTCAGGAAACTTAGCCTGAGTTAGGGACAAGTTAAAAATATGCTTCAGCACAGGTACAAAAAGAGAGGAGCAACCTTTAATAATAAAACTAGGTATGCCATCAATACCGGTGGATAATTTAGGTTTAAGTTTACTTATGGCTTCTAAAATGTCGTCATCGTCAACCTTAAAAGTAGGCAGAAGGTCCCCACACTGGATACCAACGTCACTAAAAGCGCCACCTTGTTGTGCCGGCGAATAACAAGAACTAAAAAAATCAGCAAAACGATTCGCAATTTCTCCTGGCACACAGTGATAACCAGCATCATCACGAAGACAGATATTTGGTCGATTTTCCCGCAAGTGTTGTCTAGTGAAGCGCCAGAACTCCTTAGGATTTTTAGTCAGACTATGTTCAATGCCATTTAAGTACAACCGGTTATCTTGTTCGTAAAGTGTTTTGACCAGACTACGATATATACTGAACTTTTGATACCATATCTGCAATCCTGATTTCTTAAACATGCGATGATAGTGTAGTTTCTTTCGGGATGCAATTTTTAAATCTTTTGAAAACCAACTCGGATAATGAGAGGAGCGCGCCAGTTGTTTCGGAATAAATGCCTCGAGTGCGCCTTTGACAACTGAGGTCATTTTAATAGTAGCCGAGTCAACTTCACTATCTTTAAAGACATCCGACCAGTCATATTGCTCCAGATATTGGTACAGTTCTAAGATAATTTCCACGGGAATACGAGTATTCAACCGAATTATTGTTTACTCTTTGCCTGTACGATATGCAGAATTTCGTAGTAAAAGGAGGGTGATAAGTATCAACAGGCACTAAAGGGTTCAAAGCGGGAGTCGCAATCTCAAGCGGGGCGTTCGATAAACACATGTCAAGTAGATTTCCGCAAGAATTCAAAAGTGTGTTACACTGTCAAAAATCTAGAAAGCTTAAAAATGAAAGCAACCAGTAAGCCTTTTTAGAAGTCACGCTTGCCGTAAAAGAAACGGTACCCGCTGCCCAGTCAATCCCTGGCAAATTAAAGTCGCCATATATCTGGACGCGATACTTAGTAAAATCTACCGTTTTCTGAAGCGACTCGAAGTGTTCAATGAACGCTGCGTCATCATTAAACACTTTGAGCGCTGCGTCAAAGCGATGGTACGGATCCTATGGTGGCCGGCTTTGGTAAGAGTTCAGTATCTACCGGACGCTAGTTAAAAGTTATTCAAGTATGACAAACAGGTTTATAAGCAAAGAATTGAAAGCTGTCTATACCGAAAGCCTGACGAGTTCTGGAAATTTGTAAAGCAGCATACAAAAACAAGAAGCGACAGTATATGTCTACGGGGCGACACTGGATATGTATCGTCTCCTCTAGACGTAGCCAATATTTTTCGGGATCATTTTTGTGAATGCTACTCCTCAGATTCGTTCTCGAGTTATACCCCTTCTGACAATACTGGTTACCACGATTTTCTGACAATTACCTCTATTGACACAGTTGAAGTTCTAGAAGCGATATCAAAACTGAAGTCGAAGTTGTCAGTGGGAATGGATATGATACCAAATTTTATTATCAAGGGTGTGCACACCTAATAGCCCCCATCTTAAATCACATATTTAACCTCTCGTTGAAAAGTGGTGTTTTTCCATCATCGTGGAAAATGTCTGTTGTCATACCAGTGCATAAAAGTGGTGATGTTTGTAACGTAAATAACTACCGACCGATATCTTTGCTGTGCGCCTTTTCGAAGGTATTTGAGATGGTCATCTACACTCGTGTTTCGTATTATTTTAGACGGAAATTTAGTAGTGCTCAACATGGTTTTTTAAAGGGACGCTCCGTGGAAACTAATCTTTGTTCATTTCTTGGTTACTCAGTTCCTATAGTTCTTTCTCGAGGCCAGGTCGATACTGTTTATTTTGATATGACAAAAGCCTTCGACAAAGTTAATCATGATTTACTATTGCTGAAGCTCTCATTGTATGGAGTATCGCCGACCCTTTTGAACTGGTTTAAGACTTACTTAACTGATCGTCGTAGCAGTGTGAGAATTGCGAATAGCTATTCCGACACTTTCATCCCGACGTCTGGGGTCCCCCAAGGATCTAACCTCGGGCCCCTACTGTTCCTCGTATTCATCAACGACATTGAAAAGTGTATAAAAAATTCACACTTGCTTTTGTTTGCTGATGACATCAAGATATTCACGAATATAAGATCATTTGACGATTGCAGTGTATTGCAAGATGACATTTTACGCATATCTGAGTGGTGCTCCGCAAACTTGTTGGTGCTTAACAATGACAAAACAAAAATCTTATCAATGTCTCATAAACGCGATATATTATCTTACTCTTATGTTCTTAAATCAGCTACCATCCCACGAGTCACCGAGGTTCGCGACCTTGGGATCTATTTTGACACTAGACTTTCCTTTTCTTATCATGTTTCAAAGATTGTTGCCTCTTCTGTCCGAATGATGGGTTTGCTATACCGCTTATCATGCGACTTTAAGAATCATTTATGCCTTGTCCGACTGTTCTTATGTCTGGTACGTGCAAAACTTGAGTTTGGTAGTGTCGCATGGAATTCGCTGACTGCCACTGATGCGTCACGGCTAGAAAATGTGCAGAAACGTTTTATTCGTCTTGTCTATGATAAGTATTTTGGTAGAAGGTTCTATTATGACTACGACGACATTCTTAAGAGGCTAGGTTTACAGAATTTATTGAAGCGAAGACTCTCTCGTGATATTTTATTTTTACATAAAGTAATTAACGGTCACATCGACGCTGATCTTTTAGGCTCAGTGAATTTTCATGCTCCTGCTCGATCTTGTAGACATCGTTCCTTGTTTTACCCTCACTTTCAAGAAACATTGTCGCCATTAACCCGCATGCAAGTCTCTTTGAACAATGTTGACTCGCCAACTTTGGACGTTTTCAGTGATTGTACCACGTTCAAGCGCAATCTTGACTATGCACTGTACCATGTATAGGACAGGTGTCTCCATGAGATACTGCTGAATCTCTTTTCTTTTATCCAATCGTGGACATTTGTGCCACCATACCAAAACCTCACGGTTGTTCTGGGGCACTGGGGAAATAAACTATTATTATTATTATTATTATCATACAAAGGAGGGAAATAGTAATTGCCAACTAAATAGTTGTAACCATCACTCGCTGGAATCTCAACCCAGATACACTCAGCATAAAGATTCCACATCCACCCTCCGGTTAGATTGAACTACACACTTCACTGAAATAAGCACACCACCCCCAAATTTTAAGCACAATCTATCGTAGTCTTTATCCTGACGATACACAGAATAACACGAGGGAAAATAACTATTATCAGAAATGTTGGCGCAGAGCCAAGTCTCCGTTAAACAAACTAGATCAAAGCAGCTCCACAGAATATTCGAAATAAACTCAGAAGACTTCTAACGCAAACCACGCGTATTCTGGTAGTACGCTTCCAGCGTTTTAAACATTTTCAGCTGCTAAAGACTCATCCACAAAGACTCGAGAGCTGCCCAGCCTGCCGAAAAACGGGTGAAAGATAGAACCTTCTGGCCATAACTCCGGTTTATACAAAATGTCGAACACTGGCTGGTCACCAGAGAGGTGAAACGAGGCGTACGAGTCAAATTCGCGCTTTAGTTTGGTAACAATCACCGATTTGCTGGCTAAAAAGGGGCCACAAAATTCTCAATGTCTGCCACAGACGTACGAGGGTCCAGCCTGGACACAAAAAGCGCCTTTGTGACCTGTTTAGGTGTTTAAGTGACAAGTACCTTGTCGGATTTTGCCGTCCCACTTGACGCTGGAGTTCGCCGTTTCCGCTGCACCCGTGTGAAGCCGTCGTCGTCAATCCAAGGACCAGCCGGACGAGCTTCATGTATTTCCCCAGTCGCCCGTGTAGAAGCAGAAGGAGCATCGCAATCCGGCCAGGTGGTGGGCGACTCGACGGCTGCATCCGTGATCTCAGTGGATCGGCTCACCGCTCCAGACGTCAATGGCTGCTTTCCTGGCACGGACGTCGAGGGCTGCTTTCCCGGCAAGGACGCAAATGATGCCGCGGCTGCGGCGTACGTTCCTCGAGGTCTCGTAGCCAAAGGCAGACGTTCGAGGATTCTCTTGTTGATCAAGCTAATTTCCGAGCGCATAAAGCTGTTCTCAGCCTTGAGGCTCTTCACCTCCGCAGTCAAGACGTCAAACTTGGTGGCCATAGCATTCGGAAGACGGACAAAGTCAGTTGAGGCCGGCGGCGTCGACTCAGATGCAGCATTTTCCGTAGATATACGTAATCGCGATATATCGGCCACGTCATGGCTGTCATTGTCAAGCCGCTCATCCGACGAAGATCCTCGGTGTCTGGAGCATTCGTAGCATTTATAAGCACTAGTGATGGGCCGAACTTTTGCCGAATCGAAAGTTCGGCGCCGAATCTTGGGATTCGGCAAAGCCGAACTTTCGCCGAACTTTTCTAAAGATTCGGCAAAGATTCGGCAAAAATACATTGTTACCAGACTTAACGTTGATATTTCGTTTTTTTCTGGCGAAAAAAGGTTTTATGTTTCTTTTTTCTTAACTTAAATGCAACATGTAATGCATACTGACATAGTTATTACTAAATAAGGTGATATTCTACAAGATAATTGTGTCGGTGTCGTTTTTGTGTGTTTACTGGCAATTTTAGTGACTCCTTGCAGAAGTGGCGTGACAACGAGGTTGGGTAGAAGCGAGCGTGGCGCAGTCACGAATCACGCTAAGAGAGTTTCGGTTTTGAGGCATCATCAGCGCAAGCCTGCATGTGTGTGTACATTGTTAAAATGAAGGCAATAACGCTGCGTTCTTGCTTTCTCTGGGAGTCACCGTTTTGTGCGCGAAAACGAATGCAACGGTTGCTGAGCCTTCACCAGAAGAGATAATAATAATATTGTAAATATGCATGTTTTTCGATTTCAGTCACTTGACGCCAGCTTTGCATGAAAGTGTGCGTCCCATATTCGCAACGTCTCGTTTTTAACCTTTAAAATGCCGGTTTCTGGTGTCAGGACACACACGAACATTTCGGAAGATATGGAGAGTTAGGAATGTCGGATGTGCAACGTCGAGCATTATAGTTCTGTGTTTAGTTTTATGCAGATACATGAAAATCGCGAAATAACACTAATTGAAAAAGCAATATTATTTTGTTTTGGAACACACTACTCCTGAGCCGAAAACAGAATTGTTATAATTGCGAGGAGTGCTTTAAAGTAATTGTCGGCCAATGTTTCAGAATGCACCGCATCATTTGTCACTTGCGCAGTGGACTGCGTAAATTACTGGTCGATCTTCTATTCTTAGGCAGAAAATATTGAAGAGAACCACACTCGCTCACAAACGCACAGTTACCGTGTTGCCTACTCCACACCGCGCCGTAACCGCTGGTTGTACTACACTGCACGATGGTAACCGCACGACTGCACGGCGTCCATTTGCAATCCATGGCTCCGTCGCGTTCTCGCGCGTGCGCAGACATTTGCCGAATTTTCGCCGAATCTTTGCCGAACTTTCTTTCAAAAGTTCGGCATTTGCCGAACTTTGCCGAATCTGAAGTTCGGCAGATTCGGTCCATCACTAATAAGCACTTTTGCCGTTTCGCATTAGCAATTCGTACTCGTCTTTACCAACGGCGATACATTTGCAATGGAAACGCCTATTGCAAGTTCCCGAACAAAGCAGAAATTGTGGCTTGCCATAAAAACGCTCGGAGCACGTACCGCACACGTCTGTCGGCATCGTTATCAGGAGCTCTTGAATGTTACTTAAGTAACGAAATTGTTTAATGAGCCTACATTTTTTTATTGTTGGGAGGCATAACAGAATTGTATACTTGACTCTAGACGTCAATTTCGGTCTAACAGTGACATGAAAGTTTGACTAAAAATCTTATTTGGTACTACAGGGCGAGAGATATGACCATAGTCATAGCCTCCTCTATACTCACAAAGCCTGGCAGTTTGACGACGGAGCCATAGAGCGCAGGGCAGACTTGTACGTAACTTAAATACTCTACTCAAGTTACTGTATCTTAAATACTTTTGTGAGTAACTTGGTATCTTGCAAATACTTTCGAACGTCAGTATTTAGTGCTCTAACTTAAATACTTTTTCAAGTAACTTGTACTCATTTTAAAGTTACTTTAAGTTACTTTCTATTTTTATTTTTTTAGAGGCTGGAAGCTTGGAAAATATTGAACTCCACTTATTTTGGCTAGGCGCCCTGCCATTGCAGATACATTTCGTGCCAGGTAATACAGTGCACTTCCGTGCTTCTGCTGAAAGAGGTGACACGGAGAAGCAGGTGTCGCAGCCTCAAGCCGAGCGGACGCGTCGTGTCTTCTAACTGGCCTGGACTCCCCGACCCCCGACTGCACGGCACCGCCAGTGCACTGACGGGGGAAGCGGAAATGAACACCCGACACAAGGGGAGCGTCGGAGGCGAGCCTCTGTGTAGAAACTCCCTCCGCAGGCGAACGGGCCTAGCGCTGCCCTCGCCTATGTCCTCGCCATACCAAGGGTATAAAAGAAAAAAAAAACATTTTATTTTTGTTTCATTCGTAGTTACTTGGGACCTCCTAGAAGCCTGAGTGGCAGCCAAAGTCTAGCTAAGAGATTTCCAGGAGATTCCATAGCAGCTGGGAGGAAGAATTTTTTCTGACTTCGGTTGTGCTTGACAATGAAGTGCAGAGAAAATTGTAACTTGAGAGTATCTTGAAAGTAACGAGTTACTTTTTTGGAGTATTTTGTACTTTACTCAATTACTTTACAAATTTGAGTATTTAGTACTCTACTCAGTTACTATTTTTCGTGGTACTCAGTAACTTAAATACTTTTAGTGAGTATCTTGTACAAGCCTGGCGCAGGGTCGCAGATTTGGAGCGCGAGGAACTGATAGCACAGAGCAATTCTCGGGAAAGCTGGTAGTGAGCGCACAACTTTTGCTGCGGCGAGGACGCGCGAGGAACGCAAGGAGCACGAGCGGACATTCCATTGCTCAGGAGAAGTGTGTTTCGGCGTCTCGCCGCAGCGGGGCGCCCGTTACATGACTCTCCTCTCATCCGTTGTCTGCCGCTCTACCTTTTCACTTTCGGCGGCCGCGTCTCATGGCGATCTGCCAGGCTTTGTCAGTATAGAGGAGGCTATGCCACAGTACATCATTAAAGAAAGAAATCGATAAAATCGAGGCTGACAATGCTAGCCAAGAGGTTCAGACGCTAAGACAGCAAGTTAACAATCTCGAGCAATACAGCAGGCGACAAAACCTGGAAATACACGGTCTGCCACAAAGTGACAATGAAAACCTTTTCCGTAAACTAAATGAGCTAGCGGGCGAACTGGAACTGCCAGAACTATCCCAAAACGAGGTAGAAGGACTTCACAGATTGTTTCCAAAACCAGGCAAGGCACCCGCCGTGCTCGTTCGCTTCGTCTCACGCATTACACGTGACCAGTGGATGGCAAAGAAGCAACATCTGAAGAACGTTAAATCCAGCGTGTACTTTCTGGACAATCTGACACCACACAACAAGAAGCTACTCTGGATGATGAGGGTAAAGGCTGAAGAAAAACAATACCAGTTTCGCTTGGCAAAAGAACGGCTCAGTTGTTCGTGCGCAAAGCCCCGGGCGAGCGTGCAATCGCTATCGGGTGTGAAGCTGACCTAGATAAAATATGTTGACGTCAGTCATGACTATAAGTTAGACGCCGTTGTTTGTTTGCTCTGAATGGTGGACCTGGTGAATCACTGTCGCTATCATGATGCTGGTTCTTTTCGTAGCTTCAGATCTGTGAGGCATAAGCAGCCTGCCTCCTTTTCCTTTTATCACTTAAATACGTGTAGCCTGAAAAACAAAGAAGATGACGTCAGTATTTTCTTATCCTCTTTAAACCATGAATTTGATGCAATGGCTTTTAGTGAGACGTGGTTTACTAGTATCGATGATGTGGTACAATTCGAAGGTTACCGATGCGAAGCCGTATATAGAACAAATAAAAAAGGCGGTGGTGTTGCCCTTTATATAAAGAACAATTTTGTTTACGAGGTCATCTCTGAGTACACCATTATTAATCAAAACTTTGAATCGCTTTTTGTGAAATCAGGCGCGTTTGTGTTTGGTGTTATCTACCGGCCTCCCTCTGGATCATTAGATGAGTTCTTTCGTTTTGTTGAACCTATGCTAGAATTCTTTTCGACGTTCAAAATGCCTGTCGTAGTTATGGGCGACTTCAATATTAACATTTTGCAAAAATCTAATGTAGTTAATGAATTTATTGATATTATATACTCAAACGGTTTCTCTAATATAATTGATATACCCACTCGCATTACAGATTCTAGTGAAACGCTAATCGACATATGTTTAACGAGCTGTTATAAAAACGATACCGAGGCAGGTGTACTCACAAGTGATATAAGTGATCATTTATCACTGTTTTGTTTTATTCCAAAAAGTTTGTCACATACTGCCAGACAAATGAATACAAACACTTCCGCGCGAATCATTACCGAGAAAAAATTGAGCACTTTCGTCAACTTGTAGCTTCAGTGGACTGGAGTGAAATATTACAGATGGTAAATCCCAATGATGCAGTACGATTTGTTCCTGAACAAAATTATCAGCTTCTATGATTGTGCATTCCCTGTCGTAATAATAAAAAAGTAAAAAAGCAAGAAAGCCGTGGATAACATCAGACCTATTGCAAAGAATTAAGGCACGAAACAAACTATATCATGCATTTATATTAAGCAGAGACTTATCTATTTTGCAACAGTTCAAAAAAGTTAGAAACAAATTAGGTGCTGATATTAAGAAGTCTCGCATTCGCTACTATACTGATAAGTTCGCAGACATTTGCTATGATCCTCAGAAAACTTGGCGTACTATCAAAGGCTTATTGCAGAGGACACGGAACAGTGTACCAACCAAAATAAAAATAGGCGATGAAACTTTAAGCGGAAAGGCTCTTGCTAACGAGTTTAATCGACATTTTTTAACCTTTGGAGCCTCCGATCAAACGACCACTGAAAATTTTGAAAAGTACATAAAGCACAATCTCACGCATACTATGTTTCTTCACCCTACTACCCCCACAGAAATTGTCAGTCTAATAAGTGATCTTAAAAATAGTTGTTCCAGCGGTTATGATGAAATAAAAGCGGTGCCAATTAAAGCTGTTTCAGATTTAATATCTGACGTAATCTGCCACATAACCAACTTGGTCTTATCTACTGGAATCTTTCCCGAAAAAATGAAAATTGCTAGAATTTCCGTTTTGCACAAAGGTGGTGCTGTTGACAGTATCAGCAATTACAGGCCAATATCAATACTCCTACTTTTTTCAAAAATAGTAGAGAAAGTAATAAATTCAAGAATAATTAATCATCTTCATAAATACCAACTAATCTCTGCAAACCAATATGGATTTCAGAGAGGTAAATCGACTGAGTCAGCTTTACTTAACATTCGAGAAAAACTTATCAGCAATATAGAAAATCAATCCTACACTATAGGCATCTTCGTAGATTTTAACAAAGCTTTTGACTCTATCAAACATAATATTCTATTTGATAAACTGCCACACTACGGAATTAGAGGCCTTTCGCTTAATCTGTTGCGCAGTTATCTGTCAAATCGTATTCAGTTTGTGGTAGCTAATAGTATAGCATCAGACACTGAATATATAAAATTTGGTGTTCCGCAAGGATCTATATTAGGACCTATACTATTCCTTCTTTATATCAATGACATTGTTGCTATCCCCCATACCCCAGACATAGTACTTTACGCCGATGACACGAGTGTTTTTTTTTTCATCCAGGGACCTATCATCTCTTATTCCTGTCACAAACGCATGGCTAAAAAACTTATCGAAGTGGCTTGATGCGAATCAACTGCTTCTAAATGTTAACAAAACAAAATATATTGTTTTTCTTCAATTAATAGACCAGTAAACCTTACTACCGAAATAGTATTTCAGTCACGGTCACTAGAAAGGGTTAACGAATACAAATTCTTAGGCATACATTTTCATGAAAACCTTCGCTGGACATGTCATGTAAATTTTGTGAAGCGTAACATTGCACAGTCTATTGGTATGTTGAATAGATTTCGTGCCTTACTACCAATATGGCTAAAGCGTCAGCTCTACTTCACTACTGTTCATTCGCGACTGCACTATTGTTTAATTGTCTGGGGGTTACATCTAAATGTAATATGACTAGTTTGTACTTAATGCAGAAAAAAGTATACGGTTTATTCAAAACCTATCAAGCCGCGATCATACATCCCAATACTTTGGACAACATCGTATACTGAATATTGAGGCACTGTATAATCAACGATTGTCTGAGGTTATATTCTCCCAAGTAAAAACTGACCGTGAATTATTCCTTTCTACATATACGAATACTGATGCACACTACAATTTTAGAAATATAAACTTTATAAAAATCAGAACTAGAACAAATTACGGTACGCAATTACTATCTTGGCAGATTCCTAATCTTCTCAACCTCCATCCTGGTTTGATCAATATAATCGATCATAATTCAAACCTCTTGACTTTCAGAAAACAATCAAAAACATATTTTCTACTTTCCGCATAATATTGTTGTCTTCTAAATTATGTGTACAGATGTAATTGTAGTAATCTAGGTCATATATTTTTGTTGTATATTGTTGCTTGTTTATTTTTTCATTGCAAGAGCATATGGAGTGTAGTGATCTAGTTACTATCTGTGTATTTTTTTTTGTTTATTGTAACTGTAACACTGTACCACTGGTCTGCCTGCTGCATCTGCTGCATCTGCTGCAAGTGTAGTCTGGTGCTAGGGGCCTGGTCAGGTGACTTACTGTCACCTTTTGCCTCAGCACCATGACAATCCTGTATTGTCAAGAAGTTCCAATAAACAAATAAACAAATAAACAAAACAGCGAACGGACGTTTATACGTGTGTTGGTCTGTTTGTAGTGAAGTTATAGCTTGTGCTTTACACAGGGTATTGCAAATGTGTCTTTTTTTCTTTTTGTCTTTTATGGTAGCTCTAAAAACCTGAATCGCACGAGGAATCCACATGCTCGAATGTGCACGGCGTCCGTACCTCACAGAATTTCGCGTATCGCTGGACAAAACTAAGTCGGTGGTGTTATGACCACCAGCTTTTTCTTTAAAGTTTCAGTTGGTTCAATTGAAATAGATTCCCCTACATACGTGTGCCGTCCTTACAAATAGATGAAGCCCTGGTTCGCTAATAAAGCACGGAAACCCTTATTGTTGGTACAACACACGGGATCGCCAGATAATGCTAAAAAATTAGTAACCAAAAAATAAAACCCACCTTGTGTAAACAAAAACAAAAACAAACAAAAAATTGGCAAAAGTGGTGTGAGGGGGCGGTTGCAACATGTAGGCGTGGCTTGTTCGATCATCTTGTCATCATCTAAAACCCATATGATATCGGTAACGCTTGATGAGAACGCCCAAAACCAATCACAAAGCAACAAATCGCTATCATCTGATGACAATAAAAT
>JAZHYW010033961.1:0-51102 GCA_037355805.1 Ixodes ricinus | reverse complement strand
TTTGTTTTCGAATTTGGGAATGTGCTGAAGTCGTGATTTTCTTTCCTCGGAAAGTACCGGAAAAAAAATACCCTTTGATAAAAGTACAACTATATGCTCTAGAATGCACATCAAGTTACCTACAAAGTTTTGTATACCTACTTGAACCTAGTAATTTTAGCACCATTTACTTAAAGTACTTCGCAACAATACTTGTTTAATATTGTTTTGTGTAAAAATTTAGCGGGAATTGCTAAAATTCTCGAACGATCTACATGTTCTTGAGCTCTGGGCGGGAAGACCTGCCTGCATATTCTGCATCTACCACTACTTTTGAGCTATGATCGGTGCATATTCCACGACCATATCTGCATGAGATCTGGATCCATTTGCCGTAACGATCTGCACATTCTGAGCTCTCAGAGGAAATACAACGAGAAGTCCTTTTCGCGTTGCCATTTATGTTGTCTTCTTAGTGGCCCAAACTAGTGGTGGAGCACAAGATACTTCCAGAAAAGGGTGCCATTTTGTTTACCTTTAGATTGAGGATGCAATGTGTGTGTACACCTTCTGTAGTGGGCGGAGGATTTGGTTGGGAAAAACTATTTTCGACTCTTTCTTCAATATGTCAGCTGAAGATAGACAAAAAAAAAAAAAAAAGCCGTTTTTTGATCCGGACATCGCGTCATTCCATTCTCCCTTGTGTGGCGAATGTTGAGTGGGCGACATGTGAAAAATTGCAGGCGTTCAGATCTTTAATCCAGATCCTCCACTGTGCCTGATGTTTGTCGTTAAGCAAACCTACCACTCAAATTCGAAAGTAATTTGCCGTTTCGATGAAGATGCTCGGAGAATTCAAATGCAGGTAAACAATTACCCCCAAAATGTAATTGAAAATATTACAGCCACTCAGAAAAGTGATTAAACTATGTGCTTTAATAAGGTGGAGAACTGGGCCAGTTGGTCGACGTTATACGTGATGGGGAAAACAGGTCAAAAATACGGACTACGAAAGGAACAAACACGACGGTGTAATGCTGTACTCGCAACAAAAAATTTTAATAAAACAAAGACAGAAAAAACATAGACAGTACCCGCCAAAGTTGCACAAAAACAAGGACACTCTCGCCAACCGTGAAATATGACCAACCTGCCGTTCACTACCGTGACTCATATTTTTGCCGCAGGAAGGAAATCTCTTTGTGTAGCTGTACTTTCAATGACCGGATTACTAACATGGGTGGCTAACGAAAATGTCGAAGGCCTCAATGATCTCTCTCGTCACTACCTCGCCCGGCATAACGCTTCCAGAACAGTGGCTCTGCCAAAGTCGGGTCGACACTTTATCTCTGCGGCGAATGACAGCCCCAACCGTAGCTCCAAGCGAATATGATGCTCTCGTAATCTATCATTCGGGCATCTTTCTCTTTTCCAGCAGCACCGTTACACCCAGTAAAGGTATCTTATATACCTCACACGAAACACAGTGACAAGAGGTTTTTTCTGTGCGCCTTGTTGCACTTCGCGCTGGTACATTAGCTACCCCGCCTAAGCTGGGGGTGGGTGAATGAGGCGGAAGGAAGAAGCGTGGTGATGCGTTTTCTCACGCGCTTGCCATAACTTCTGAAACAAGTAGGTGGCAGATAGATGAAGCGTTGTTTCAGCGCCCCGAAAAAATAAGTTAAATGTGTTCAGGATTGGTGCGGTACCCCGCACAAATCCTGGAACATATCTGGTCGTTCAACGCGAAGTGCCCCAAGGCGCACAGAAAAACCTTTTGTCAACTTTTGTTTCATGTGTGGTATATAAAGTGCCTTTGTCATGTAACAGGTGCTACGTGGGGCAAACGGGAAAAGTCTGAATGATGAATTACAAGGCTTATCGTCTTCGCTGAGAACTGCGTCGGATATTTTGTATATCGTGCAAGAAAATCGCAAGTGTCGCCTGACTTTGGCAAATCCTGAATGCAAGGAAGCCTGCAAGGAATAGGGTGACGAAGAGATCATTGAACTGTGTCATAGTAATTCATGTGTTGAGTGACAGTCATTGGCGCTGTCAGCCAAAGATATTTCTGCCATGTTGTTTATGATGCAGCAGTGTTCAGTATTCGGCACGCTTCCTGGGTTATTGCGTGGTCTTTGTTTTGTGCAGTCTTTTAGATACTGTCTATGTTTTTTCTGTGCTAACACCTTTATTTAAGATTTTCAGTTGCAGTACGGCATTGTCTGACGAATTTGTTCACTGGCGGTCAATATTTTTCCTGAGGCTGTTACTATATAAATAATATGTCATGATGAGTAGTTGAGAAGTATTTTAGTCTGTTCTGAATATATATTTAATTATGTACACCAATTCCTTTTTACTCCCTTGTTCACCTATGGCGGAAAGCAGGTATTTGTTTAAATAAATAAATAATAATAGTACGATAATATTCTACCTTATTGAAACAAAAACTTACACTTAGGATATATTCATAGCAGCGTTTAGGAAAGGCGTCGGCACAGTTATGTGGGCGTCTTGGTTTTGATTGGTGCTATTGGCCTTTATCGGGCTAACGCCGCAATATCTTTGATTAAAAAGCGTTCTAAGATGCTGAATGATGCAAAATTTTCTGTCTTATATTAGTAGTGACCATAGAAAACGCCACAATATGTCTTTTATTATTCGATATGTAATTTTGAATAATACTTTTGATATCGCTACACTTTAGCGATGAGGTGCACAAGTAGACGACATCTCCTTTAAAAAGATAAGTGAAAACGCCGTTTACGCTTTATTGTGACTGAACATGCACTGTAAGCAATCGTGTGGGAGTGTTTTATGCAATAACTTCATTGTTTTTGTTGTACATAACTTTGTTCAAGCGTACAGCTGAATTAAGTATTCTTGTTCTTGAATCACTTTAATATGTCTGTAATTGTACTTTTTAGCATATATTGTCTTTATTTAAATATTAGTTCATACGGATAATTATTTTGATTTCTAATAGATAAAATGAAAGGATCCTAAGTACGGTTATGAAAACCTTTATACTATGAAAACGCCCATAAGCACTATACCTATGCCTATTTTATATAAGTACGATGTTCAAGGTTATTGCTTTCTTTTTCGGCTCGAGCATATCATAAGTTGTTGCTTTTTGTTTTGTTACTCAACAAGTGGTCTCAATTTAATTTTGGCTAAAGGGTCGAATCGGGGACATGTTTCGCAACCCTATCTGATGGCAATGAGGATAATTATAAATAAATAATGACTAGATGAATAAGCCTATATAAGCATTTATATACAACAACTTAAAACTGGAGCAATATTTAGTGAGAGTGAAGTTAATACATGCGATTTCTTTTAATTAATATTTGGACATTATGACATTCCAAAATATTTCTGACGCAGAGAACTCTCAGGCTGCAAATCAGAATTACTAAGAACTTTGGCACATTCTCTGGGCGAAGAATATGGTACGTGGAAGTCTGATGATGACAATATGTACTAGTTATGACAGGGGACACAATGACGACACACATAAAAGCACCAGTAATCTTTTCATGGTACAGCCATGCAGCGAAACATATACGAATAGTATTGCTGGTGATAGCAAAGTACAACAAAGTAACATCGCGAGAAAAACCGCGCTTCGGTGCAGTTCTCTCCCATTGTTTCCTGGCGCGCTCTTCGTTTCTGCTCTTGGTACGCGTCAGGGTGCAGTTGTTTTTTACTTGCGCTCGTTTTTACATTTTGGGCCGCGGGTCACTGGCAATACTGTGAGTCACCTTTCATTACCGGTCAGATCTATTACGGCGAGGTTTGGAAGACCTATTTTTAAACTAAAACCCCGAGGCTAGCAAGAATGGACGACATGCTGCAGACGTATGAAGTATTGGAAAAGGTATTTTATTGACAAAAATATTTCTTTTAATGTGCCGGAAGCCTATATAAATATTATTTTTGTCAATAAATATCCTCATTGTTCAGAACTTCTCATTTTTGTGTCGTTCCTAGGTCTGGTTATGTTAGGTCAATCATCCCCAATGCTTTCAGCTTCACATCTTCTTTTCTATTGTTCTGCCATAAATTAACAAGTTATATTTTGTGTCGCTACCATTGCTGTGGTGAAAATCGCGTTTTCATACGTAGGAATCAACGACACGAAAGGCCTGATATTACTAAATAAATATTTTAATTACCCCAAAGAAGAATATTGTTAGTTCAGAATGAACGCAAAATAAGGACTTAACAGGCATGCGCCAGAAGTTGAATAATTTGTTTTCAAACGGTACATAGGCTTGAGTAGTGTCTTAATAAGGACATCTTTAATGCCTAGACGAAAAGTGGGTCACTGATGTGTGAAGCGTTTTAGAACTCTCTCGTCAAGATTTTTAGTATATTTATTATGCTCAATCGAGTCTTTAAAATATTAATTAGCTTTAATTATAGGCCCGTAGAAGTTGCTCGTTGTAACTTCATAATTCAAAGCAGAGCGGATGATGTTCGGTATTGACATTGTGTAGCCTCTGCGTTTCGTTGTCGTCGCCTTGTAATGACATCCTGTCAGCACGTCAAGCTTGTCTTCATGACTCATTTCGTCACAGATCTACGCGCATGTGCATTAGGCTCAAACTTCACGAATAGTTTGTTTAAATACATCTATACCATATAATACACATCACATCACACACACACTACACACGTCACTACGCACTACGCACACGGCACACTACACACACACACACACACACACACACACTACACACTACTACTACTACGCTACTACACACACACGCTACACACACACTACACAGCTGACACACACACACACACAGCTACTACACACGCACACTACTACACACACGCACACTGCACACTGCTACACGCACACACACACGGCTGGCACACGCAGCTGCAGCGCACACACTACGCAGCAGTCACACGCACGCACGGTCTTTAGAAATCTTATGAAAGAGACTCGAAGTGCAGATTTTATCTACAATAAATCCGATTGAATTATGGTCCAGCAATTTGGGTTCAAGTTATGTGCAGAGGCGCAAATGACTGTCCCGGAGAGAAACTCACCTGACATGATATCGCCGTCTCGTGGAAGGAAGGTGAATTCGACGGTAAAGGGCGGGGCCGAAGCAGACACAGCGCGGTTCGCCGTCGATGTCTTGAGTTACTGCGACGCCGTCCCAGAGGTCGTCATTCTGGGCCGGCTGCAGTACGTCTCAGCTTCGATGAAGAAAACTGGCGGAAGACGAGAGCAAGCACAGGGAACAATTTGTTCTACGAAATTCCATGTGAATTGGCAGCCGGGTTCCTCCAACGCGTTGTGGCCGCGCGACGCGTCCTGAACTCGATAACAATCGTAGTGTCGCAACTTAGTAGTCGCCGAGAGGGTGCAGATAAACACGGTGTCGCTTTGGGACGCCTGACCTGAAACACGCGGTCTTTCACCTTAGTGCGGGCTTAAAGGCTACAGTGAGCAACCTCGGCGCGCTCACGAGCATGCCAAAACGTGTAAACGAGGAAAGCTTGCGGAATGATGTACAGTGCATAAGTGAAACCCCTCCCGCGCCGTTCTCGCGAGTCCCCCCAAATCTCACCTTCAGAGCCGGGATTTTTTCCGTCTTTGTTTTTATCTCGGGGACTATCTAAAAAGTTAATCCTTGCAAATCTACTCGTAAGATAGTCGCTTAGAATAGCAATTGCTCTGGGTTGAAAATAGGCTTAGCGAGATTACTTCGATTATATTTCCAAATTACAAGTGATATGTGCGTTGTTCGAGAACTTGGAAGACGCTTCAGCTTCGCCTTTAAGAGTGGAACGCGATACCGTTTGAGTCGAGCCCAGCTCGCTGTCGCCTTCACAGTCCGCTGACACAGCGTCTCGCATAACCTGATGAACAGTGAGAGTACCAGCTATGCAACCGAAAGGATCGTAGGCTCGGATCTCGCGCAAAGCCCCATGCGGTAGCAATTTGGGCCAGTTGGTTCAAAGTCTTGAAGAAGCGCCAAAACATGCAAGCGACGTGGAAGCTAAACCGACAAGCAAGTGAATTACTGTAAACTGCAAAAGCATCATCGAATTCAGCAAGATTGATCGGAAGACTTTGTTCAATATTCCTGGGTGGAAACCCAGGAGAATAAAGGACGCAATTACAAGAGGGTACAGTGAGGTAACGGCTAACCTGAATGTCTCTTGTACCTCTCCAAACCAACTGTCAATTACCCTGTGATTACTTTTTAATAATTGTAATCAAGTGGAGGCTAAAGATTGCGCAAAATATCATGCTATAATTTGATTGGCCTCTAGTCAGTGCCGCATGCGCCACACGAAGCCCCAAATTGGAGCTGCGCTTGAAGTAAGGAAGCCTCGCTTCGCGTGTAGATGTATTTTATCTGTGATTTGCCTTTCTGACACGCGGCACGTGGAACACAACCGCGCGCAAGGTAAGTTGAAGCGCTGTTTCCCCCCCTCTTAGAACCACAGACCCTATCTCCTTTCGCAGATCTTATCGGCATACGAGAAGAGTGCAAGTATGCAGGTCACTCAGTATTCATTATAAAGATCTGGAATCTGACCCTCGAATCAGCTATCTTCAACGCTGTGGACCGATATCTGCAGATGTTTTGTCAAAGCATACAAAATTGACACCGAAAAAGCACACATCTGGGGGAAAAAAACTGCCCAAAAAAATCTTCGAATTAAATATATATATATATATATATATATATATATATATATATATATATATATATATATATATATATATATATATATATATATATATATAAACCTCGAAAACGTAGAAACCCCCTACTCTTAGATATTGACGTCTAATTTAATTTATTTAGCAATAAGTTGTTGGTGAAAGCTGCAATCTTCTGCTAATAATTTTCACTTTAAGCGCGACATTTCGTAGAGGAGTCGATTTCACTTCGAGTACCTAACAAAATTGCCCGCTCGCTCTCGCAGTCATGTCCAAACTCTGTGCTCCACTTCAAACTAAGATGGGGCATAGATTTAATAAGAAACGGTTTTATGAGGTGCTAAACGAATGTTAAAATAACCTTCTCTTATTATGTTTTTTTTTTTTTTTCTTTTTGGGGAGGGGGGTAATATACTGCAACGCTCCCTGTACAGCTGGCAGTGTTACTGCCATCTACCAAACAGTGTTATTGACCAGTGGTTCAAAAAGTGACGCAGAACGGGAATGATTTTATCTTATAGGCTTCAATCTTGCAGAAATGCACGGGCACGCTTTTTGATAAGTATTAAAAGCTCGACTCCATGCCGATATAAAGGCAATAAACGGTGCTTTCAATGGAAACACTCACGTCCCCTTGATGATCCTTCGAAGGTAACGTAGATCGTAGATCGCAAAAACGGCAAGAGCTATTGAAAGATAAAGCTCGGAAAAGTATATGACCCTCAGCAACGAGGCGGCTCTCCGCATAGTGGAGGACAAAGAAAACTTGTGATTCGATGCGTACCTTTACTTTCGAAGACAACGAATGTGGAACCGTCGAGGTATCCAGTTTTGGTATCTCCTATCCCGTCCTCTGAAGGTCGAAGAGGGTCGGATGGCTCGTACACACTTGCGGCATCCGCTTGCACTCGCCGCCGACTGGATTCGCTCGCCGAAAAAAGATCGGGCCGCTCCGCACTTTTGCCGCCTGCCGGTCGCGCGGCGCAGGCGTCTCGCAGCTTCCCGAACAGAGGAAGAGCTGACGAGAGCTCCCAAACCTCTCCTTGCACCCGCGCGCGTCTCGTCGCCATCGTCGCCCGCTCGTCGGCGGGGATCTGCGCGTCATGCATGACGCCACTCCCCCGTGCCTTCTGATTGGCTTGAGGCGAGAAAAAACTTTTTTCCGGCGTTCAAAATTAGATCGTAGCGGCCATGCTCTGCTCTCCCGCCGGAAATTCTGCCTGCTTTACCGACGCCGGGCGTCAGAATTCCTCGCGGATCCGGCCGCCGGTTCGCCAGTGCTGAACGAGGCGGGACTGTGCTGCGATTCATAGAGGAGATAGCAAGATGAGATTTTCGTTCTAGTGCTCATATGGAACTTTTTCTTTCTGGATAAACGTTCGCGCGTGCATGTTCACTCCGTGGGAATTTACCTGCTTCTATCCGTCTCGGGAGTGACACCGCACACCGGTTCAACAATACGTAAGGCATTTAGCATGCCGTTGCTCGCTTCCGCGCCGCCATCCCAAGAGCCCTCAGGGCGCCCGCTGCGACGACCTTTTATCAGCGGCGGAGCGCCACTCGCGTGACCAGTTGCCAGTGACGTGCCAGCATGCAGGCGAGCGGGGGCAAACTAGCGCCCCACCGCCCCGGGGCCGGGGGAGCGGTGCCCTTGGTAGCCCTTGGGCGCCGCCGACCAGTGTTCGCCCTGCCCAGTGGCTGCTGTTTCAGGGGGAGGGGGGGCCTAACGCGTCTGCCCCCACTCTGAGGGCCGGGGGAAGGCCGCACTCCACCCACCCCCCCCCCCCCGTTTTGGTACGCCCATGCCAGGTGCATGGCCCCCTCACATTTATGATGACTGCTGACAGTTAGAAGATAGCAGCTGGCCCAGCGCAGTCCCCAGGTTGCCCCACACATCCTGTCTTCCTTCCAAAAAAATAAAAAATAGGGGATGTCTAAGAAGGTCTTGCAGGACTTCCTTCTGGGTCAGCAAGGGTCTTCCGCAGATAGCCAGCACAGGTTTGACCGTCAGTACTTTCGGACGGTACCGTGCGGCTGTTGTGGGGTCTGATGATGAGGCTGCGTCGCACCGCTACGTGTCTGGCACGAGAGTACTAGAAATTAGATACAACATAAGGCCGTGGCGCGGCAGGAATAGTGACCCCGCCCAGGCGACGGCCTTCCATTTCGCGGCGGGAGCATGCCTAATTTCTCTTCTCCCCCCCCCCCCCCAAAAAAGGGCGAGATGGCACGAATATAGTGGGTCCAGCAAGTAGGCAGGCAAGCTGGTAAAGGATAGACATACCTGCCCGCCTTGAGGGGAAAAAAGAGCGGACAGACACGAAACTCGAACGCAGCTTGGAGATTTATCTTTCAGACCACCTCCCTAGCTGACCGCAGACCCTGAAAGACACGTCCCGGGGTCCCACAACCGTGGCAGAAAAGACCGGGAACAAAAAAGAAAAGACCCCGGCGACCGACGAGGACGCGGCCTTCAGGGACAAGGTCTTGTCACACAAATGACAAACGTACGAAATAAAAGTAACTGCACGCAACGCAGGAAACTTTTTTATGTGAAGGGTAGTGACGCCACTACCCGTACTCCGGCTGCAGTCGCCACGGCAGCTGCGCACTGTGGTAATCATTACCGAAATATATGCGGTGGGCACAACATTATTCGCATTGGTATGGAGCACCATATCATATATTACGTGGTACGGGTGCCTGTTCTGGGCTACATTGTCTTTTATTGAAACGAATGCTGTACTGCATGTTGTATACGTCATATGCACTTTTGCGGTTCAATTATTGAAGGTTTTTTTTTTTTGTGAGGAGATGACGACACAGACAAATTTCAATCCGACATATGAGTCTTATACAGCTCGCTGTAAAAAGTCGTATTTTCCCCCACAATGTGCAAATAAAAAACAAGCGAAAAGTTTGTGCCTGTCACGGAATGCGTTTGAAATGGGCTTGCGTCACATGCGTATATCTCGGGACGGAGGAGGCGGGAATTCACATTCTCATAATAATCAATGTTGCTCAATGGATATATTGACGACAACCACAAATAGATCAAAGAAAATAAGTTGTCTCGGCGCGATGGAAGTTTCTCAGTATTCAGCATTGCGCGTAGCAACGATTTGCAAAGGGGAATTCACGCCAACATGAATAATGTTTGAAAACATAATTATTTCAATGACAATACGATGATTCCTTCGTCCTTTACTACCCCAATTCTTGTGGCTGGAAGAGCTTCACCCCGTTCCAGCTCACATCCGCACGGCTGTGAATGAAGGTAACCTCTCCTCGCGGCAAGCGGTAAAGAAAAGGATTTTTCACTTTACCGGCTGCCAGCAGCAATAAAGGACGGGTCAAAATCTCTACAAAGTGTAAGCGCAAACCATCTCTTCTTGTGTATTTTACTCTTTCAATAGAACAATATAATTGCTGAAATCTCGTGGAGTTGGTGTGATTGATAGTGATTGCATACCCAATGCCGACGCTTTTATTGGCAGGAACGTCTTCGGTACGATGATGCTCTATGACGCGATCGTAGGCACGATGATTCAGACCAGCGTTATCGCAGCTTTGATTTGAAGAACCGAAATGGCGATTGCCATGGCTACGGAGACGTTATTGGTAATCGCCTGCGAAGTTTCGATCGTCGGTATTGTTCAGTATTTGTTTGTGTCGGCGTGGCACGTAGTGCTACTTTCCCAGAATCAAGGACTTTAGGCGATCCCCTGTGGGGCCTAACCAGGCGTATTTCAATTTCCTGTTCTGGATTTGCAAAGTACCTTCTTGAGCGTTTTGTTATTGCCCTGGTAAGCGAATAATGGTGTAGGTACCAACTGGGCGGTGGCTTCGCAGCCATAGACTATGAATTTTCACTTTACTGAAGAGTTATTCTTTTTTGTTGTAATTTAGGCCCTAAGTTGCACATTAAAACCAAACAGCGAAGATGAGACTTCTTTGGCCTTAATTTTTTGGTGAGTTTAGGCCCAAGATGACAGATGACAGGCGACCTGGCGTACAAGACGGGCCTGGCACTCATTTTGTTGGTCATTAGCCTGCAGAACTCTGACTGAAAGGTCAAGTTTGGCTCTGCCTTCACCTCTCCGGTATTTTACTATTATTTTCCGTTTGAGCATAACAATGATCCCGGCTCTGCTGCCGCCCGGGGGGGGGGGGGGGGGGGGTATGTGCTCGCGAGTTTTTAGTGAATCTGATGCTCTCCGTCGTTTTATCGTGAAAATAAAAAGCTGAAAAACAGAAAAAGATATGGGTGCTGGTATCGTTTCTTTTTGTTCGGTGTGTAGCCTTGCACGCAGCCATTTCTGCTGCAATAATCATGGGAGAGACCAGAAATGTTTCCGTGACCATGACCTGAAAGGGGCGACGCATGCTGCCGCTGATGGTGCTCTGGAAGATTATACCCCTGTTGGAGCCACAGCAGGGGACTATTCAGTCAGTGTCTTTCTTCTTACGCCAGTTAAATAGCCTGTATTTCAATTTGAAATGAGGAAAGTTATACCCTATGCGCCGTCATCAGGCTTTATTCTGTGCGTGACGTTTACTGGCGTTGGGCTAACTCTGCAAAAGCGACAGGTGTATTGATGCGCTGATTTTCATGTCCGGATGTTGATTCTCTTTATCCGGTCGTGGCGATTATCCTGGCTGTATTTAAGGTTGAAGGATATCTTCAACGCGTTTACGACGAAGATGCTGCGCTCACCGTTGATGGGCACTACGCGCGAAAATGGTCAGGATGGTGGCTTTCTGCCTGCGCGATTAACGGCAACTCCGCCTGAACGGTAGACATCAAAGGTTGAGGATGATCTGATTTATTACTGAAAAACACACTAAAAAACGTGTCTTTGCTTTGTGGTGCGGTCTATGTTTGATTATCCCAACATGCACTATAGCCTGGCTTCCCTGGCGATTGATGGTGCTTTGATCCTGGAGCCATTGCTGTTTGAATATGAATGAAGCTGCAAACGGGTCTTCTGGACTGACCTCCTGACTCAGAAGAACTGTATTGCCAAAACCGGCCATTGTTGGCTGGAAGGCCACGAACGCCAGGGCTTTGACCAGCCAATTTACAATAATTTGTTTTAAATATAAACTGTGCGGCCCGGGCTGACCTGGAGATTATGCGACCCAAAGAGTATGCAGGGCTTTAAACCTGAAAAACATTAAGCGCAATGACATATTTTGTTAAGTTTCTTTTACACTTATGATTGAAAGGATTTTTGACTCCGCAATATCGACTTGAAGGTGTATTTTAAAGAGATTCTAGGCGAAATATTGATTTCTCAGTGATTTTGAAGAAAATTTGATATTTTATTGTATTTCTTGAAATATATTATGCCACCGTTTGATGGTGGGCTGAGGCTTCCTCTCTACGTGTTTGATGGCTCATCACAATCACTAATGCCTTCTTTAAAGAGCTGAACCGTACAAAACATATCTAGAGTTAGTTTATCTTTGACGGCATAAAAATATATAAAGTGCAAAATCAAGCTCACGTTTTTTTCCTTTTTTTAATTGAGAAGCAGAGGATAAAGACACTCATGTTGTATCACATTGATGGCGCCAGTTTCATGGCCGCACTTCCCCTGCCCGGTGAAGATCCGTTTTCTTTACCGCAAAAAATTTCAGTCCTGACCACTACCCCAACGTCGCCTTAGTGATTGCATTTTGTATTTGTTTTTCATTGTTCGAAGATCAATGCGCATTTTACTGACATCAGCAATTTCGTTTACGGCACACGACCTGCCAATACAGCCAATACAGCCCAGACTGACCAAACCACGGCAAGCTGAAGCCAGCTCGCGGGCGGGCCAGGCTCAGGCTTTCGGGCTTGCCGGGCCTGTCATTATACTAATATGGTGTGATTGCATCACAAACCTTTATAGCTGCTGATAGGCACTATTAACTAAGAAATCATGCTAAAGTATTTTGTCATTTGAACCATCCTAATAATGTTATAATTTTTGTTTCATTAATATAAATATTGAGCGAATGGTAGCCAGTAAAAATGTCCAACATAATGACCACGTTGATCATCATCTATACGGACTTAAACAGGCAGGGGAGGGCGAAAACGCGGGACGTCGGACGCGGAAGTCCGCCAGATGATTAGTGGGTGACTTAAAGACAGCTGCCTTTGTCTTCACGGCATTCTTCGTGGTTGACGGAAATTTAACATGGAGAAAAAGGCGGCTGACTTCGGTCTGCCTCATCATTCAGACAAAGTTCAACGTTCAATGATTACGCAGACTCGTTTCCTCCCTCGCTGTCGTTTTGACCGCATGGGGTAGTACGTTTACAAAGTGAACCTTGTTCACCATTACTGGCGCTCAATGAACGTATGGGCACGAGAGTATAACGTTCCGGAACAAAACGCTCAGGTGCCTTCGTTGTTCTTTGGAAGCTTTGCTCACCTCAAATACGGACCCTGAACTGTTATGAAAAGTTGCAAGCTCGCGCTGGACTGGACCAATGACCTCCTGCTATTTGGTCACCACTGGTGGGCTACGCCATTCTCGTTATGGTGCAATGTGTGCTCTTGCATGGGGTTGCTGGTGGTGACGATCAGAACGCTGAAATCGTTAAGTAGATGAAAAAGAGTATTGGATGGTCGAAGGCTACTTTGAGGTCTACATGCTATCAACTTTAATCAGAGCCAATCAGGCTCCATTCCTGACATGCCAAACAAACGAATAACTTAATACTCCGCAGCACATTAATGTCTTTGTTTTCATGCGGACATTAGTGGCATAACATGCGTTTTTATGTGTACTTTACGTGCGCATTATGTTAATTTCATTGGTGAGGCTAACCAACAGAAACATGCCTTCCCGATGGTGTATCATGAAAGATTCACCGCACACGTCAGCAATGACATTACACACACAAAATACAAAATCACGTAATTACCGTTTCTGTCATAAAGAAAAAAGTTTAGGCTTTTTTTCGCGCATGAAATAAAAGGGTATTAGCTTGGAAAGTAACGTTTTCTAAAAAAAGGCGTACATGATGTAATTTTCTACGCCTTTATTTTATGCAAATTATCAAAAAAGCGGTGATCCCAACGAGGGGTCTGAAGGTGAAAGTGCGATTACACCTGAAGGATGCGATGTGCGCTGGGACGATGGGCGCGACGTTTCGCACTCGTTTGTCCCTGCGAACATGCCCCCCCGTTTTTATCGAGTCAGCGAGTCGAAAGCTTCGTCCTTGCATCCTTGTCTGTGTTAACGGTTATATGCCTGTTGGGGATGGAATCGCCTTGCAATTGCTCGCCGCGATCGACAAAGCGCCTATGCGCGCTGCGGAAGAAAGCGGTGACCTGTCACCGCATCACAGGTCTAGACCCAGTCTCAGGGCTTGCCTGTACTATGCCTCCTAGCCTAAGGCTAGCCTGCCTACTTTCGCACTTTATCGCATCGCTGCCTGTATCGAGAGCGCAGCTCTTGCGCCCGTTTCCGGCTTAAAGGATGCTGAACCAATCTGGATTCCACAACACTTTGGCAAAGTGTGCAGCAGGATGCTACAAACACAAAACATCATATTGAAATATCAAACGGATGACCTTTATTTTTAAAAGGGCTGTTGGCATGATTTTGTTGACATCATTTAATTTCTCCGAAGAGGAACCTCATTATGACACCGCCTCGCCGCCAGGAGCAGGCGAGGAGAGAGCCGGGTATCTTGACGTCACGCGCCTCATCGGCCTGGTTCAAACTCGACCTCTTTTCCCCGCCGCGTACCGGCAGTCATTAATTCATCACGTACAGTACTGGCTGGCGGGATTTCGCCATTCACTACATCGCCGCCATTGTTTTAAATGCCGAGCGCAAGTTCGTCTGCTTCCTGCACAGGGGTTGCGATGATGTCAGGACGCCAGCTCTTATTGGCTGATTAAAAATTAAAAAATCGTGGATAGACCTCAAGTCGTTTAGCATTGAGGTCTGCCCACTCTCTTTCAATCAAAGCCAATGTGAGTTCGGCGTCATTCCGATGTCACTGCAACTCCCGCGCAAGAAGCAGACGGCTTGCTCCCTCAACTGGAGCAAATCTAGCGTGTCCTAAAAAACATCATCAAGGGCGCACGGCGTCTCAGTGGGTTTTCCTATCACTGCTTAAAACCAATCACGCGCAGCAAGAAGCGAACGATCAAGGGGCATGCACTGCGCATCATTGTTGTAGCCGACGTACAAAGACAGTGAGTGCCGTGGAGATGCACTTTCAGCGCTGGATTGATTGGCTCAAATGGATCGCAGAGTCGGCTGAGGTCGGACTTAAGGTCAGTTCACAGACTTGCGTTCGCTTAGGACTGTGCTCTTGAGATCTCTTACGACAAGAGCTGGCAAGCTGGCGCCATCTATCTGGCGACCCTGGAACGGCATTTCACTAGAGCGAAGGTTTTGCGGCGTTATCGAGATCGAATGTTCACACCCTCTTTAACATGGTCGTTTATAACATTTCCAAATGTTCTTATAAATAAAACGATAATCAGGCGTGAATCAAAAAGAAAATATACAAAAGCTGAAAGTGTTTCACAGCTACCCTATAGATTGCGCCGGTGTGTTCTTCCGTCCTAACAGATTTTAAGAGGTCTGAAGGCACACGGTCGTAAACAGTCACGAGTGTATGAGCCATGCCTTTAGAGTAAAACGGTGTAACGAGGGCTTCACTTGCGCTTCCCGAAGGAAAAATTCATCAATGTAACGCTGTCTGGCAGTCGACGTTTTCTAGTGGACACCTGTCTGTGCCTGATTGTACGTCAAGCACGTCTGATTGGGCAACAAGTTACTCTGACCGACAGTCAAACTCCAGTCAGACTCCGATTGTCGGCTTTCTGATGGTTTTCTGGTGGCAGTCGGCCGCCGCGAAATGCCGTCAAGATTTCTTGGTGGCGATTCTGACTGTACATCGATTGTCTCTGACTGTACGTCAAAAAGCTTTGACGTGCAGACAGACGTACGGTCAAAGGACGTAAAGTTCGTTCGGATACCACTATTTTGTCAAATCTATGAATACGAAAAATAATCTATGCACGAGAAAACGATTTAGGAACGTGAGCCCATAAAACCGCTGATGTTAGAGATATGACAAACCTGATCAGCAGCCCGCCGAAACGCCGAACATGCCGAGCACGCCAAACGCGCCACTTTCTACTTTCGTCACTTTCGCTTCGCCCATAGAAGCTTCGCCGAGCTTCCATGAACGATCGCTCTCAACTCGTTCTGTTTGCGCGCTTGAGCCGATCCAGCCCGGGCGCATCGACTCCACTCGATCTTCGAACGAAGCCGACGCGGCAACGTTTACATGAATGCGGACTAGAAGGTGGCGCCACGCCGTGTCAAAGCTCGAAGTTATGCAGTTCCGGCACCAGCCGCACCACGTTTTCCAGTTCGTCGCACGTGGAGGCATTTCGACGCGTTGAGTGAACGTAAAGATCGTGCCCGCTGTCTTCGGTGCTGTGGAAGAAGTTACGAGACGGGAGAAACATCAGAACCCAAGCGTTGAGGGCTCCAGGCCAGGCCGCCGGGTCACTCTGGACCAGAGGCGACGTGTGTGCGCACGCTTTGAGGACGCCTCCGCGCTTCCCCGCGCCAGACCTCGCCGATCGCGACCGGACCCCGAGTCCGAAAGGCTGCCGACCCATTGCAGTTTGGCTCGGCGTCTGGATCCGCTGGTGCGCTTGGTGACAATACTTGGCAGCTTGCCCGCCGGAACTTCCCGATGCACTCAACACTGGATACTGTGCTTGTGCATGCTGTGTGTGTTTGGTGACGACACGCGCCTTGCATTGTCTGTTGCAGTAGGCGGCAGCGCTTCGAGAGTTTAGGTTCTGCGCTCGCGTCGGTCTGCCGGCTGGCGCTCGCCCGGCGGCGACGTTCGCGCTGCGGGCGCACGGATACTGACGCGCCTATCGTTGCCCGGGATGGATACCCACTGACCTCGGCTTTGAATCTTTATATAGTGCGAAGCTGCCGACCCATTGCAGTTCGGCTCGGCATCTGGATGCGCTGTGTGCTTGGTGACAATACTTGGACAACTCGGATACCGCTTGCCCGCCGGAACTTCCCGATGCACTCAACACTGGATACTGTGCTTGTGCGTGCTGTGTGTGTGTTCCGTGCACCGTGTTTGGTGTCGACGCCTGAACGACTGTGTGCGCCGCCGGAATTACCGCTGCGCTCACCACTGGACTCTACAAAAGTATTTCGTGCTATGCCCTTAGCCGTTACAACCGAGAGATCGTCGCAATTTCAGACCCAGTCCGCCTGGGTCTGAAATCGCGACGATCTCTCGGTTGTAACGGCTAAGGGCATAGCACCAAATTCTTTTGTAGAGTCCAGTGGTGAGCGCAGCGGGAATTCCGGCGGTGCACCGCCTGGGTCTAAAATTGGGGCTGGAAATGCGCGGTTTCAGGGTGGATACGAACTGGTGCCCCAATTTTGGGTCTAGGCGGAACCGGCATTTTTCATTCCGGCCTGTATGTGAAATTTTCGCACGGGTCCCTTTTACCTGAAAAACGCAAATTTGGAAGGTACATTCCATCAAAGACCACCACATACGTAATTTGGGACATTCCATCAGTGGCAGTCAGACGTCATCTGATGGACCATCAAGGCACGTTCCACCAGGGCTGCTGACTGGCAGTCAGACGTCATCTGATGGACCATCAGGGCACGTTCCACCAGGGCTGCTGACTGGCAGTCAGTGTCCCAAATTACGTATCTTGATGGAATTTTCAATAGGGTTGGTTCCCCTGCAGGTGACGTACCCGAGGTCTGGAACCCACTGGGTGCAGCAGATCATCCAACTTATATTGAACAAGGGAGAATCTGAGAGGAACTACATGGACTTCATGATAAGAAGCCCCTTCATAGAAGCGATGGAACTTGGGTCAACCAAAGCTCCGAGGCTCCTACGAACGCACTCCTCAATGGCCAGGCTTCAACTCAGCAAGAAGGCCAAATACGTCTACGTCGCGAGGAATCCTTGGGTCTGCTGCGTCTCTTGCTTCCACTTCGTTCGGGAGATACCTGAGTGTCAGTTCGAAGACGGTACCTTCGACGATTTCGTGGACTCGTTCCTCGAAGGAAAATTTGGTTTCGGTGAATACTTTAGTCACGTCTTGTATGGATATGGTAGCAGAACTGAGCCTAATGTCTTCTTTGTCACGTACGAGGAACTGCATAAGGATAAGGCCGACGTGGCCTTGAGGCTAGCGTACTTTCTAGGAGAAGAGCACGGGAAGATGCTTGAGACCAACCAGGACGTCTTTCAGAAAGTGATGGAGAAGAGTACTGCGACGTACACGAGAAAACTGATGACAACTACGCCGGAGGGCATGTCGAACATCATCGCAAAAAGCTTCGGCCTAGTACCGTCCTCATCGGCAACCAATAGGGTAAAGTCGGAAGACAAAAGGGAAGTGAACATTCTCCGCAAAGGTGAGGTAGGTGAGTGGAAGCAAGATGAAAGCCGCCATTGAAGTGAGAACCAAAGGTTCCGACGTCATGACTCTTTGGAAGTGTCATGACGCTTCCCTCGAACTATCATCGTAGTGGAAAAATGTTCGTCGAGTTAAATCACCTTCTTCTGTGACGTCACATCTACCCTTGGCATTATATCTGTTCGTGAGGTTAAATCCCTGCAAAGTCCCCCCCCCCTCCACACACAGGCCTGACACATAAAACCACCCATGGTGTCATACCCGGACTTGGAGTGCCAATGAAACCAAGACTAAAGGATAGAGCTTCAGTGCTTGTTTTATTCTGCATTCCGTCAATAGTCCGCTACAATTTAGTTATGTTCTGGTTTTGGATTTTCTGTGAATCACCAGCACAACATAGTGTGCTAAGAAGGCTGTCGCAAACATTGCGTGCGTCATACAAGTTTATAGTGGAAATGTAGTAAAAACAGAAGGCTATGGGAAGTTTTTGTCCTGCACAAGAATGAATAAAAGTGTGCTCTTGTGTTCGCCATATTTTATTTAATCAATGTTTTATATCGTTTGCAATATAAAAAAATTACGTTTAGAACCCATGATTCCGGAGTCCTGTTTTCTACGTATTGTTGAAGAAAAAATCGTTTACCCAGTAATATTGTTTCAATAGTTTCTAATAACTTATTTCATGGATGTTGAAAAATGAAATCGGCTACCCAGTAATATTGTTCAATAGTTTCGAATGACGCATTTCTTGGATGTTGAAGGATAGAATCGGCTACCAGTAATAATGTTTTAAATCTTTATAATGACTTATTTCTTGAATGTTAAGAATGTGTTCAATGTTTGTTTTGAAATGTTATGAGATATTGTACTGCTTGGTTTTCCTTGATAGTGGAGATAATCTCACTAACCCCGTTGCCCCGTAACAAAAGAAAAGACAGCAGAAAATATATTTCTAATTACTAATACAATTACGATGTTAGTATACTGCGGAAGAAACAATGGTGCATAAAATTATGACGTCATTAAAGCCATCCCGTCGCAACTATCGTTCGTCGTAATAACGTTTTAAAGCTTTATACCCTCCACTTTATCTCACAGAGCCTTGCTTCGATAGTTTCACATGTCCAGCTTCAAGCAGTGCCTTTACTTTGAGGTGGTTTAACAGGATTGTCACAAGGGAATATCTTCGTGACTAGCGCGGCAATGCAAAGATTTTAAAGATAAACGCATTGTTCCAACCTCCAACCATTAATATGTGCAATCGTAATAAAACCTTTTAATGAAAACACCAACTATGCCACATAAGAATGTTAAAGTATAATCGCTACCAGTCTATCTATAGCATGTCGCAAAAACTCATTAGGTTAAATTCCTTTTTTTTTCTCGCGAAAAAATTGTGTTTAGTATAAAAAGAAGCTTTAACAGGCTCATAATGCTTACTGCGTCATTTGTTTCTGAAGTACTTTCAAAACATACGTTGATTGAGAGAGCAAATATCCACAGAATTGTCGTTTCTGAGGAAGTGTATCATAAGTCTCTCACACTTGTTCATCATCATAAAAACATTAAGATTGTCGCCTTCAGCGGGAGTGGACGGTGTTAATTCTAAGTTTTTGCAATATACTAAGCATTTTTTATTTTTTTATTTTAACTATAACTTTTGATCAGTCCATAAGAGATCGTTTTCTACCCTTAGAGATGAAGGTGGTGAAGGTGGTTCCCATTTACAAGACTGTTGACAAACATTCCCCTTTAAATTAACTCCCAATCTTTATAACCAGTGTTCCTTGCAAATTCCTTGAGCATATAATGATTTCCAGCCTTCTCGATTTCTTAGAATTTAGCAACTTCTTCTGCCCATCCCAACATGGATTAAAAAAAAAACATTTTCATGCGAGCCAGTTTTTATCACTCACACATGACCTTCACTGCATCTTGGACCTAGGATCCCAGGCAGACTGCATTTTCCTAGATTTCTCCAAAGCGTTCGATAGAGTATCTCATAAACTACCTCTTCTGAAACTGTCCAAGCTTAACATAGGTGCTAACTTTCTTGAATGGATTCAATATTTTCTATCATTGCGGTCACAATTTGTTACAATAAATAAATGTAACTCTTCCTTTTCGTCTGTAGCCTCTGGGGTTCCCGAAGGATCTGTCTTAGGACCTTTATTTTTTAATACATATTAACAACTTCCCTCTTAATGTTTACTCGACTATTTGTTTATTTGCTGAGGACTGTGTGATTTACAGTTTGATATTTAATGATAATGATGACATCATGCTTACGTCTGACATTAACGCTATCTACCAGTGGTGTGACGTATGGTATATGACGCTTAATACTAACAAATGTAAGTCCATGCTTGTATCTCGCCAGTCACATGAAACTCGCGACTGCCTTCTTAATCGGTCTCAGCTTGACACGGCATCTTCCTACAAATATTTAGAATTACATATAACTTCTAACCTCCCATGTAAAACACATGTTCAATATATCACATATAATGCTAACCGTATGTTAGGCTACCTCAGGCGTAATGTTTTATTGGGTCCTGTTTCCCTCAAGTTAATTCTTTATAAAACTCTAGTTCGACCGAAGTTAGAATATGCAGCTTCTGTCTGGGATCCCGGACAAGCCACTCTCATCAGCGCGCTGGAAATCATTCAAAATAGATCCGCTCGTTTTATTAATTCTAATTATCATTATACATCTAGCGTCCCTTCTATTAAATCAACTTTGTCACTCCCGCCCCTCTTCCTGCGACGTTAGCTTTAACGCCTCTCTTTATTTCAAAAACTTTAGTTTTCTAACTATGTGCTTCGCGACAAATTAATCACCCGTCCCTTTTATATTTCTGCTCGTCATGGTCATCAGCACAAAGTTGAGGTACCAATCTCTATCACATCTACAATACATCTTCTTCCCTTCCTCGCACATTACTCGACTGGAACCACCTTCCCGGACGCATTGCATCTAAAACTGAGACTGTACTTTTTAGGTCGGCTCTTACCAATCATTGTTTTAGTGTGAATAACTACACATTACATTGTTTTGATCTTATTTTGCTCTCCCCCTCTGTAATTCCTTCAGGCTCTGAGGTTAAAGCAAATAAATATATAAAATAAAGTTACCTAACTTCACTCTTAAAAGCTGCAAACTCAAACACTCTGAGAAAGCTGATCCCCAGACAACCAGGGAACATACTGAAAAAAGTTCTCAAACTGTTTTTTAAATATCGTTGATTCCAAATTTCTCATCAAGTACCGACTGCATTCTGCCCATGTTCTCATTTGAGAAGTAGGGTTTCCAGCCACCCACGGAACCTTTACGAACAAGGTTAGCCTCTTCCTGAATTATCAAACCATCTTGAGGCAAATGTTGTAACGCACTATTGAATAACAATTTGGCGTTGAACACCCTGATCATCTCGGCGGTATTCGACTTCATAAGTTCTCTCATAAAAGGAAAATAACTCTTTCGCCATACATTCTCATAGAACTCTTTGTCGTCTTCCAACGATTTCCGGTAGTCCTCCCCCAGGAATTCAGCTAGCCTGAGGACAACATCAGCCTTGTTCTCGTAAAGCTCTTCGTATAGGTTACGAAAAAAAAATTGGTGTTGTGCCGGCGCTTCCAACCCGACAGCACGTGATCAAGTAGCTGCCGAAGCCGAACTGTCCCTCCAGGAACGCTTCAAAGAACTCCTCGAAGGTACCGTCCTTGAACTGGTACGCCGGAAGGTCCTGCATCATGTGGAAGTCTGATACTCAGCAGTCCCAAGGATTTCTGGCGACATAGATGTACTTTGCTTTCTCACTAAGTTGGAGTTTCTCTAGAGGCATGTGTGTTCGTAACAGCCTGGGACCGTCGCTTTTGGTGCTCCGTGCAGCTCCAAGAATGGCGCCCGCGTTGTGAATTCGGCGAGTGACTTTGCGGACTCTCCTTTGTTCAGAAGAAGCTGAATGATTTGCTGAACCCAGTGAGTGCCGGATCTCGGGAAGGTCATCTGCGAACATTAGTTCTTTCACTTCCGATGGCAGAAACACAAGAGGAACTTAGTAAGAGAATGCATTTCGCACATAATGCCAATAAGGGGACATGATAGGTACATTGTAAGGACCACCTAGAAGATAGAGTCTGTCCATGACGTCATCATTGGTGGATACCGGACGCGCACCAAGCGGCAAACGCTTTAGGCTCGACGAGAAACGCGACCTCGGTGCAGAGGGACGCGTTTGTCTTGGCGTCACTAGGGTCACTGAATGTTCAGAGACTACCGAAACTCCCAAGCTTCATTTTAGAACCGAGTCGCGGTGCAGCAGTCGCGCTCCAACCAGAGCCGTCTATTCGGAGAGTTTGTCCAAGGGGCAGAGCAAAGGCCACCGCCAGCGCCGAATACTCCCCGTGGTTAGAGGGTAAACTAAAAGTGCGACACAGCATCGATCAATCAGCAGACCGCGACGTCACAATATTGGAAACGACATTTAAAGCATGAAATAGAAGCGTTCAATATCGGCGTTTGGGCCGGCTTGCTAGAACAGCGTTTCAGCTGAGAATGGGAGAAAGAAAACAGTGTGAAGGGTGGGGCGCGCGGCCTTGGTTTATAGCGACTTTCGTTTATTCTACCGGTGAATATAGACCTGTCGAAAACCTCACATGCGCAAAGTTTTTAGTCACCAAGAGCTATACCTTTTTTCTCTAGCGACGCTAAAACGTCTTAAATTAGTGGAGTCACATTTTTATAGAGCTCATGACCATTGCTAGGGGCTGTTTCGCGGTCTGTGGTTGGATCCGAGATGCTCGCCTATTGAAACCAATGTATGCCCAAACTCTTCCAATACACAGCTTTGGCCAACGTTATTAGATTAGCTCCGTTACGGAACTGCTTAGAGACACTGCATGCAGGAGCAGTACCCCCCGTCACTCACCACGACTCGCCTCCCGTTGTTCGACTCGCCGGATGGCGGCTTTGATAACTGAAGTGTATTCCATGGGATATGTAAGTTTCGAAGCGCAGTGTCTAGATGGCGTTCCTCCGTACTGTATGGAACACACAGTTCGTAAACGAAAATCTAGATGGCGCTTCGAACGACGTGAGGCAGACTGAAGTGAGTGAGGGGAAGGGGGGGGGTACACTTCTTTGCGGAAGTTCCTCAACTGAGATAATCTAGTAACGTTGGCTCTGGCTCCAACCCGTCTCCAAAATTGCGCTGCCCTGTGCAGTCGATGTGAGGCGCGTACAGTGTTGCGTGCGTTCAACTCTTCAATCCACTTTTCTGGTCTGTGGCGACACTGGTTCGTTTTTATTGAGGTTGTTTCCTGCGTTTTCAGCGGTTCGTGAATTGCTCCTCGCTGTCTCGTCTCTTCCTCTCGCCTCGAAACACATCTGAGTCGAGTTTTAGGCTTAGTGTCTGAGGCGTAGTGTTTGAAACACAGCACCAGCGCAACCGGAGCGAGCAAACGAGCCGGTAGTCTTCTTTGGCAAACCAAATTAGCGACTGCTTGATATAAAAAAAAAAAAAAAAAAACCTAGAGAAAATCAACGCTCTTTTTGTTCGGTCCTAACTCGTCGATGCTCAGAGCTCGCACCCGTGCGTACTCGCTGTAGCCGTAGTACGGCGGGAACGCGGAATGTTAAGGGCTAGTTTCCCCAGGATTGTGTCCCCCGCAAAGAAATGTCGACACAAAACTCTGGTTAGCGCCGTCGCTCATAGATGGCGGTAGCTGTCCAGAGTGTTGTGTCTGCCGATTGTCCGCTTGCCGCCGTCGCTCATAGATGGCACAATCTTTCGAGCCTTTCCACTCTGGCTTGCCGACTTGCGGCCGGCCATTACTCCATTCCCACCATTGTACAGCTTCGCTGGTCTTCCTTCTTCACCAAAGTGGAAAGGCAAAACATTTTTTGTTTTACTGGGCCCGGCTGCAAAATAGCCGACTGATAACTTCCGCCGCGGGTCAAACCAGCCAATCAGAACTGTATTCTCAGGGATTGACATCCAGTAAGCGGACTGAACGGGAATTCGGTACTCTGGGAACATCAAGTGACTCTAGGCGTCACCGCGTGCCGTCGCGCTCGTTGTGAGACGTTGCAGGACGCGCTGGCGACGCGTGCTAGGCGGTCTTCTAAGTTGCCTTGACCTTTCCTTGTCTTCTAAGTTGCATTCACAGTACCAAAGAGTGCCAAATCCAACTCTTTCCCCTAAAAAACATCTAAGCTAGTTTCGGTCATACGCAAAACGAACAAATGCAGCAACAAAAAAAAATAAGTTCATCTTTCTATTACGACAAATCAGGGAGACATAGACTTAAAGGGCAACTCCGGTCAAGACTCCAAATGAAATAAATTACTGGTATCACTGTAGTGACACAAAATACGACCTCAGCCAAAATAATACGCCCGTGGGGCGCCGCATTCTTAACTAATACCGATATTAAAAATGCGACCCGCCGCGAGCCGCTGCTCCTCAGCGGGCGGCTAGCGGGTTGCCGATCGCTAAAGCAACATTGGGCCGTGACGTCAGTATCGTTCTCTTTTTTCCTCCGGTCCGGGCGTTGCGCGGAGTGCGCTTCTTTGAGCCACTACCACCGCTACTTCGGCTTGTGATTGGCGTGTTTAGTCGTTGTTTTTATCTGTAGACCGTGTAGCTTCGGTATAGCCTTTTGTTTATTTGCTTGTATGGACTTCAAGACTAGTCTAGCGAGCAACTCGGTGCACCCAAGACTGCCCAGCTGTTACTCGAAAGATGCCGAGCGCCACTTGTTGCGCTGAGGGCTGCTCAAACAACCCGCTGCGCTACACGGAGGTACTTTTTCACAAGTTTCCAACGGACCGGGAATTGGAGAAGGTGTGGGTGAACACTGTTCGACGAGTGGACTTTGGACTTCGGCTTTTACGCGCCCGAGGAAAAAATAACGATAAAACAGACGTGTACAACCCAGCACACGTGTGTTCGGGCGCCACGGCCAGCGCCGGATGGCCTCAAAGCTTCGTATTTGGGACTGACCCGCCGCGCGAAAGTGAGAGGGCCCCCAGTACTGCACGTCACTGGCAGCGCAGCGTAGAGCAACGCCGCTCCATCCACGGAGCCCCGATGACAATTTAGGCCTAGCAACGAGTACTGAAGACAGCACAGACGGCGACAGCCACCGAGTATGGCACCGAACTAGTTCACTCGTTTTCAAGTCGCTAGCTTCTGGGTATACAAGCGACGAGTACGGCACAGTGCACGCACGTCGGCGGCCGCCGAGTGCGGCACCGTACGAGTTCACGGGTTTTCCAGTCGCTAGCTTTTGGGTATACGCACTAACTCTTGCTACATATGCTGGATAACTACCACGTATACAGAATTTAAAAAAAAATCAGCTTACCTCCTATCTTTAGACGGCTAGCGCAACAGAGGTAGGTGCCGCTCGGCCTGCCTACTCGTTGAACCGGAACGATCCTGACGTCACGTTCACATACCGGCTAATTTCCAGTGTTGCCGGGGCCTCGAGCGGCTAGTTACGATTTTGTTGGCCGTGCCCCAAACAAAACTTTGAGGCGCCGATATCTTTAAAACTACGCACAATAACGAAGAAAAATTTTCAGATTGCAATTAAGGGACGCTGACTGCACTAAAAAAATTGACCGCATCTCCACGTGGTGAATGATGTTGATTGGGGCGAAGCTCTGGTGGTGCTTCTCTGCGTAGACGCTGAGGCGCAGCATGCCGAGCCTTCCGTTCGTTTTCATTCATGTCAGAAAGAGACATGGGCGTCGGCAGGATTTTGTCTTGGGGGAGCAAACTGACAGCCTTTTTGGGCGTGTACGCACAAAAGGAAAAGGGGGGGGGCACAGTACAATACGAAAGAGCTAAATACAGCTTGCAAGACACACTTATCTTTCATGAAACATTTATTTCAAAAAGTACAATTCATCAGTAATTTCAACGTAAAAAAAATCATTTTTATAAATATGTACAGGCACAGTAAAAAAAAGGTATATGTCGCGGCAAAACAACAAAACAGCCCACTTAGTTTATAATTCTCTCAGAGATAAAAAAGCACCAATATTTTATAGACAAGTATTGGCATCATAAACGTACCGTACATACATAATAAAATAGCAAGACAGTGCACGCAAGTCACACATACTGTCTTGCGTGTGACTTGCAAATCACAGCAATGAACAATACCTTTTTATATCCATATTGAACAATTTTTGACGTTTATACAAGTTTTTAAAAGCTACCCCAAGTTAGGCTCTGCCAAATTTACAACTCTAATTTTCTGTACAAAATTGTCTTCGCTCGTAATATTAATTCGAAGCATTTCCCGGGTTGTGGTCCGTGGAAGACATATGAAAGCTGTGTTAGCTGTGTTGGAAAGCTAGCACGGCGGGGCTACCGCCAGAGGGTTAGTTGCCATTGTAACTTTCCATATTTCCTCGACGCGGGTTCCCTTAGCTTGCCATGCTCGCTCTGTCTCATTTCAGAACTGGAGCAAAATTTTATCCCTCTTATCTTTATATTGGTTGTTATATATCTGATCAAGCTTAGCTTTGCATGAATACTCCCACAGTTAAAGACAAGTTTGACATACCTGTGACAGTCGAATTGAGGGCAAAGTCAATGTCCAGCTGGCTCTTTAATACCCCATTCACACGGCAGCGTAAAGGTACCTTTAGCTTAGTTCCCTTAGCTGAAGGTACCTGTCGTAAATGGCGTTCTTGATCACACGATCAACGACACGATAAATAAACGGAGCACTTTAGGTTGATGTTGATTGCATTCCTGCTAAACCGCGAGAGGAGCACGTGATAAAAATTTATTCCTCGAAATCGGTTTCACACGCAGTTTTTGTAGTGTAGTGGTGGGAGTTTGTTGATAGATTGCGGGGAAAAGAAGAGAAAATAAAGGTGGAGAACAGTGATGGTCGCCATTGCTTGGCTCCATGTCTCTGCCGCCTTTCTGACCATTATTTACCATTTCGACAACTCTATATGCCAGTGACGCTATCAAAAGGAATGGGTGACGACGAGGATAAAAGGTCCTGGGCGGGAGAGCCGGACGACTCGTCTAGAACCTCGAACAAGAGCTCGCAGTGGTCCATCGCGTTCGGGTTCGTAGCAGACATTGTTTTCCACGTGCCACCGCTGCTACCTGCTAGCAGGGGTATGCGTTCCTCGTTAATGTAATATTCCATCGCATTTTTGTCCACAATCGTTTCGTAATTCCCTACTTATATATGTTCAATTTGTTATAATGCATTAAACAAGATATATTTATATATCTGTGATTTTTATTTGGAGTTTTTGGGTCCGAGGCCACTCCCTGTAGCTGTAAAGGGAGCTCCGTTTAACACAGGACCTCCCTTAGCGAAAGGGACCTTTATGCGCCGTGTGATCACGTTCTCCAGCTCCCTTTACGGCAGGTACCTTGGCTAAAGGTACCTTTACGCTGCCGTGTGATTTGGGTATAAGGGTATTCACACGAGGGAGAAATCCCGGGGATTTCTCCCCGGCGCACGCGCATCACGAGACGAAAACGCGAGGCTTTTGCACATCGCAATGCCTGACCTTTTCGTCGCGGGATTCGCATGCCGTGGAGAAATCCCCGGGATTTCTCCCTCGTGTGAATACCCTTTTAAAGCCTGAGGATGATCAGGAGTGACGGAGACAGCAGGTGCATCGATAGATTCCGGGTCATGACGACTCTGAGGTTACATGCTTCTTCGTTGCACAAGATGGATTTTCATTATCACTGTCAGCTTTCCGTTTAAAAAAGCTTCTGATGTAAATTTTCACTCCTGACCCATATCAGCCCACGGTTATATAAAAAATGGGATTGGGTGCGAAATGTGGCTTTTTCAAGCAAGTGGCCCAGGAAGAGAGAGCCAGCAACAGCAAAGTGTGCCACCCTGTCACAGATATTCGAGTTTCACGGGTATGAACACGGTGGTGTCAACGAGGACGGTCCGACACTCCTCTCCCCCGTTAGTTATGGCCCGGGGGAGTATCGTTGTCGATGGCGTCGCGTGGTTGGAATCGTCACATGACCACTATCACGCTGATGGAGCGATAAATGGAAACCGTCTCGCTGATGGCCTCAAGTGACGACTGTCCACTAAATTAGGCGGGCCATATACCACGCCCGCCATGTTGAGCACTTTTGTCAGGCACTTACTTCACAAACTTCTCTAAGGCACTTTCGTCACCAACGACGGGGTCACTCTGGCACAATCTAGTTAAAACAACCAGGATAGCTCGGGTCATCCCCACAAACCGATTGTCCATGAGAAGCAACGAAAGGCTGACGCATCACTCGTATCTAAGCTGCCCCCGGATTGGCCTCCAATCTGTGACGTACAAATACGGTGGGACGTCCTTCGTATTGAGGGGGCGTTGCATAAACGTGCAAGCACAAAAAAAATGTTCGATGCGCGTGATTGACAGTTTGCGGCTTGCTAGAAGATTTCGCATCTTTTTATGTCTTTTATTGAGCTACTTATTTTTCACTTTCCTTCTTTATTTCGTGCAATCGAAAGACTAAGCTGCGTGGTATGCATGGTTACGCGTTCCAATTCCTAGTTTTCGCTTTTGACATAAATATATAGTTTTTCCACTTCTCGTAGTGTTTTCATTCGAGTTGGAACGAATCAGTATCATTTTATGCAAACTAAAGTCTCACAGAAGCGCGTGATCTATAGAAATAGAGTAGGAACAAAATAGAACCCACCTGTATAATATCCCCATCCCGAGGTTTGAATTCGGATATCTTCAGGTAAAGTGACGGGTCAACGTAGGGGAAACCTTCACCCCGGTGACTGTCTGGGTGGCTGGTGCGCGTTTGCAGACGTTCATTGCCAGGCAGGTGTCGCTGGAATTAACGCAATCGTTTTTGTTTTGTTTTTAACTGTCTTATCAGCTTAACTTCAATACGCGGTTCAATTGTTCTACTTTTTCTACGTTGAACGCATACACAACATTACCGACCCTTGTAAAACGGCTGATCGGGTGAGTGTCATAATTAAGGTCAAACAACAGCCATTGTTTTGAAGTTGGTGATATGAATGTCCATCCTCGGCGTCAAGTTTCTGGTGCAACGTTCCCAAGGAGCTTCCGTGGCGCTCCAACTCGTCAGAGCTTAGATGCGCAAGCGCGAATGAGACGGAAGACAAGGCCGCTTGCTTTCGCAGCAGAGCAGGGCTGCAGCACTGTGAATGCTACGCTAGCCTTGACAGTGTATTATAGTCGGCAGCAAAAGTGTGCGGGGCACAGGAGCGACAGCAGATATGAATGGCTGCGCTTTCTGACGGCTCGAGGCCGCTCTCAAGAGTCAAGACTTACGCTTCGAAAATGCGCTGGGTTTCGTGTTCGCAGTCATGTATATTTCACTCGCTCCCGTTCGCGCACAAGATAACCAGGACTGGCGCAGAAGCCGGTTTGTGAGTCATCATGCCGCGCGTCTGCCTCAGCCAGAGTGATAGGTGACAAAGCTTGTACGCTCCATATAAATATTTCCCGGCACCTTGTGCCACTACCTGTTATCTCGTGCATGTCGGACGGAAGCGACGGAAATGAGCAAAAAAAAAATAGTCGGTGCTTAGGTGTACTATGCTGCATAAATTTACGTACATTTAGGTGGGGTGGAACAGTTGCCTGCCAGTGCCCGTGTCAATAGGTATAGGCTAACCTAGGCGACGTAAATCCACAACGAGTTACAGGGGCGTAGCTCTCAAGTTTTGAACAGCGCTCCAGGCAAGCAAAATAGAGTATTCGGCTCGCGTTTCGAACATGCGTCAATACGCTTCCCCACTACAGTTTTTTTATACTCCGTTTTATTATAAGTGCCAGTGCCAGCGTAGCAGTGGCTACAAGAGCGAGCTGGCAGCTTTCAGTGTGTGCCAAGCACGCGCGCGTGCACTGCGAGCATCGTTCAGGGGAACATGCTTTAGCAAGTATAGCTTCGGCTTCGCTATCAAGTAAAGTGAAACATACGAGCTCAAGGAAGCTATAAACGGAAAGCTAAAAGGATTGTTTATTGGGACGTTGAGGCCGGGAGCTGCATAATTCTTTTAATGCGAATAGCATTCTTTGGATACTTCACGCACTTTTCGTCTATGTATCTATCTATCTATCCATCTATCTGGCTATCTAACCTCTTACGCCGCGGGTCGATAAATAAATAAAAAAGACCGGCGCCGGCTGGGATTCGAACCGTTGACCCTTTGATCAGCAGGCAGACGCGCTAACCACAGAGCTATGAAGGCAGTCATTCAACGCACTCTAAACGGTTGTTTATATCTTTACCATAGGATGCGCTTACAGCGCTGTCACAGCTACCGGTGCGCGCGCGTTCCATGCAGGGCTCATTCCGCTCTCGTGAGGCTGAGCACGGCCGCTAGCTCACCCTCTCCCGCGCTCGGGAGAGGGTGATGTAGCGACCGTGCTTAGCCTCACGAGAGCGGAATGAGCCCTCGTGCATGGAACGCGCGCACCGGTAGCTGTGACAGCGCTGTAAAGCGCGTCCTATGGTAAAGATATAAACAACCGTTTAGAGTACCGTTGGTTGAGACTAGCTGAGACGCCAGAAAGTCTGGTCGGTACCATTTTGAGTGTTTGTGCGTATGGCGCGTGCTTTGCTCGCCTTCCTAAGTGACACAAACGCACGTGCTGGGCTGCGGAGATCGTGCGCAGGGCTGTGAAAGTGTCAACAAATTTAGAATCGCCTCAAGAGTGGGCTGGCGTATCTAGAGTGTGCCGGCCACCTGACGAACGCGCATAACTCCGCACCGTTTGATGCTATTCGCATTAACGTAGATAATCATTCCCAAAGGATGGGTTCTGCTGATTTTTTAGATGCGGAGCATCTCCTGCTCGGGTCTATGTCCCGCGGCGTCGGCGTCGTAGTCCGCAGTTACACTACGCACGCGCAACTCTCCTCCTTCCATCTTTCCAACAGCTGCGCGTTACACTCTCCGCTCTCTCTCTCTACCAGCTGCGTGCACTGCGCGTGCGTTCGCTTCTCCTCACACCGCGCGCGCACGCGCAACTCTCCTCCTCTAGTCTCCTCTTCTTCAAGTGTGAAAAAAAAATAAACGGCGAGCGGCGAGCGTTCTAAGTTTCTCTGCCGCGAGCCGCGACGAAGGCTCGCGTAGGGGGTAACGCTAGGGCAGTCGGTGGCGCCATCTCTCGACGTCAGCACGCAACTGACTCTTTCCTCGGAACCAACACGATGCTCCGCATCACCCCATGGTTCCCCTCGGGAAGATGGTGTAATTTTTTTTATTTTAGATTTGTTTTAGACGTTTTCTTATCGCGCGTCTACAGATGCTGACAGAGGCTTGCATTCGAACGTGGCACGTCAAAAATTGCTTTACATAATTGAACGTTACAGCGCCGCCTGGGTGGTGCTGCCAGCATAATATAATCTCGTCTTGCGGACGCGCTCACGCCCCCTGCCCGAGAGCAACGGGTCTATTGGGGTAAAACTAGAAATTGGTGTTGGGGGAGGGCTAAACGCTTCGTGGAAGCGCTTGAGAGTTGCGTGAACCGCCCGTGCCACAGAGAGCGCGAGCTCGGCCGCTCAACCGTTGTCCAGGGCGATGAGCGAAGATCGCGAAATCACGGTTGCCGGAGCGGCGTCTATCGTCGTTTCAATCAGACAGGAGCGCCTCGCGTTAAAGCGAACAAACTAGCAAGCCATCAGATACGAAATTGCTGCAGAAACCACTATTGTTGGTTGTCTATTAATCGCGATAGCATTCGTCTAGGACTATCTCGAGGACTACGCCTAAAGGTGTGACCAAACTAGCGGCAAAGGCGCCACCGGTCGGCGGCGCTGGGCAGCACCACCATCCTTCGCCCCAACGCGAGGAGGCCAGATTAGGGAGTTTTAGAAGATCACTTCCGCAGCCCGCTAAGCACCCGCATAGCGCTCAGTAATCCGTCCCCGCCGGATTTCCAGTGCTTTCGTCGTCTGATCTTCGTTGGGCTCTTCCGTTTCGGCTGTCATCTTTCGCATATATGAGCGTCGAAACCGCACTCGCTGCCTACGTGACAGATATCGATACTGACCTGGTGATCAGCGTGAATGGGATCATCATAGCCTTCTCGTTGACCTTGCGACGTCGCCGCGCTCTGAAGGGGAGGAGGCGCATGTTGTGGGTCCGGTCGAGTTGGTGCTACCGAATTGCCGAGAGACAGGTCAGTGCTTTGCTGTCCCGGCTGCGCGCCAGAGATGAGGACTACTTTCGAGAGTGTCACCAAATCAACACGACATCCGTTACAACGCAGCCGACATGTGACAAGTGCCATGGAGAAACTAACCTGTTATTCCGAATTCATCTCCGATAATTTCGCAGTGGTTGTTGTTAGCTCCCGTATTCATAGATAGTCTGGCTGCGCCTTGTCATACAAAAAGAATGAAAGTTGCACAGTTTGGTGGAACCGCTTTGTTGGGAAAAGCGTTGGACGAAATAAGGATATCAGACGAATCGAAATTACACTACCATCATTTGCAACATGAAGGACGCGCGGAGAAGCGGCTTGAGCGTTGCCATGGCATCGCAACGTCACTATCTACGACACGTTCCATTGGCTTCTTTCTTCTGCAGCAAAAAAACGGCGAGCCCTCAACCGCGCGCAAGGTGGTGGCCTGGACTGCGCCGAGCGGCGAGCCGCTGAGGGCGAAAACTGGTTTTGGCCGGCAGCCCACGGCAGCCAGCGGCGCGCGGCAAGCCTCCGCGACAGTAGTGTGGTCGGCCCTTAAGACGACGTCAAGAACGACATTATAGAGGACGACATCAAAGACGACGTATAGGACGACCTCTAGGGCCATCTCAAGGACGACCTCTAGGACATCATCAAGGATGACGCGAAGGACAACATCTAGAACGTCCTCTAGGACGACTTCAGGACGACGTTGAGGATTATGTCCTAGAGGATGACGTCAAAGACGACATCTAGGACGGCCTCTAGGATGACCTCAAGGGCGACGTTCCAGAGGACGACGTCTAGACGACCCTTAGGACGACCTCAAGGACGACGCCCTAGCGGACCTCTAGAACGACATCAAGGTCGGCATCAAGGTAGTCAGGACCTTCGACGAGGGTGCGAATGTGAAGAAGTGTGAGAATGTGATCTCAAATGGTCTACTCTGCATTGTGCATTAGGAGGCCAGAAAGTCTCAGAAATCCGGGGGGGGGGGGGTAACTAAAAATGCTATCACATTAAAAGGACGCACTTGCGCACTGCTCGTTTCTCGGCAGCTTTCACGGCGCGCCGTCAGGGAGCGCGGCGATGCAAATCGGTCGGAGCTCCAGTGTTATCTATTTGACGTCAGTTCCGTGACCAAGTTTCTTGTGAAATCGATCTCAACTCTGAACTTTCTTCCAAGCGTGGGAAAAGACGTAGTTCTACGTCAAAATTATGTCTGCGAACACGAAAGGAAGCGCATGCGCAAAGTGCGAGTCTTGAGAGCGGCAACGCGCCATCAGAAGGCGCAGCCAGTCATTTCAGCTGGCGCTCCTGTGCCCCGCAAACGTTTGCTGCCGACATAACCGTCGACCTCCAGTATAGACAGACTGAATTTGGCCAGTCATTGAATAGCAATGACTTGTCTCTCTTCTCCAAATATACAATTTCGCCCATGAATTACGACTGAGACACTGGGTATTCTGGTGCCCTGATATCCTATCTTAAGTTTTACGATTTTTATTGTCTGGTTGTTGGGTCGATGAAATACACTGATGGTGCTTGACAGGGAGTTCGGGCGTAGGCAGCATCTTTTTGTGTTTTTTTTTCTTCTTCAGTCGTCTTGAAGGTCACCGCCCGCACTCGGTTTTTTGGTTCTGAACCCTGAGGCCAAGGACGTCAGCGAGCGAAAACTGACGAACTAGCGCGTCATAAAACATTTCAGCCGCGAGTCCCACGGCTAATACATCATGCAAAAAAACAGTCCGAAGACAACACAGTGTGTCACTTTCTCGTATAGTGGTACTGCCACATTGGTCACACAAAACCTGTCGGCAAGCATGTTCAAAGCCTACACATATGCGTGAAGCAAACTGGCTTCCAACATGCTTGAGGTGTGTCCCGCAGACACTTCTGCCAAATAACGTCAGCAGCTAATGTACAGTGCTCAACGAAACGAAATGGGCCAGCGGAACGCGTGGCCTCCAGAACTTGCTGCGCCATCTACCGATAAAAGACGGGCTGCCTGGTGACGCGAGTCGCACATGCGCAAAACTGATACGAGCGCTCAGCGGCTGTTCGCACACAGGCGCGCAACCCCCGATAATCTGCGCAGGCCATGATTTTGCGGAGTGACCACGTTTATTTTTCCTCAGAGACACTGTCGTGATGATGTGCATGAGTTTATCTTGCTTCAAATATATAAAAAAGAAAAGATAAAGCTTCATTTTTATTCCATAAAAGATTGATGAGCCAGCGCGTCCGGCCTTTGGCAGCTATAATATATTCATGCAGATAGTTTTATTTTTTCGTGGTTTTATTCAATTTTAGCGAGCGTCTGACAGTCATTAAAAAGCGTGTGCTGTGTCAACATAGTTTATTTGACATGTTACACAATGCTGCGCCTACCAGAAAAAATAATATAAGTAACGTGCTTGTTTTATTATCAGCACCTTACTCTAATATTTGCAGAACTCTCCATTGGCTTCACAAATAGCATTCATGCGACGCGGAAGGGATTCATAAAGATTCACCACCAACTCTGGACATTGCCGCAGCCTGTCCCATTCTTCCTTCACAGCATCCCATAGCTGGTCAGTCGTGACGGAGTGAAGTCCTCGCCGCGATAGCTGGATCTTCATGTTTCCCCAGATGTTCTCGATGGGGTTCATGTCAGCCCCTTTTGGGGGCCATGGCATAACCGCCACTCCGCGTTCCTCTAGAAGGTCACGCACACGATTTGACTGATGAACAGGACAAAGGTCATGTTGAAAAAAAAGCATCCGTCAGGGAAAGGTCCCTCAAGAACGTAAGGAATGAGCTCGTGCTCAATGACGTCGCAATACGTTTCGGAGTTAAGCCTCTGGATTCTTACAAGTGGACCAAGTCCTTCCGCTGACAATGCCCCCAGACGTTAACGGTTTGTCGCCCACTCCTGCCCACACGCTGCAAGTAAGGGGCATCATACCTGAAACATCAAAATCACAAATTATAAGATCCGGCTTGTTAAAAATTGTCGTGTTGCTCAAAAGTAACATACCGTGCACCTCGCGGTCTCCAAACTTGTTTTCCTTGGTGCCAGTGAGTTGAGAAAGAGGACTCGTCGCTGAAAACAACGGTTTTCCAGTCTTGAATCGTCCATGATGTCTTTTCCATGGCAAACCGCAGGCGGATATCTTTTTGTCGAGGAGTTAAAATTGGCTTCTTGCACGCAGCATAGCTCCTAATACCCGCTTCTGCAAGACGGCGTCGCACAAGTTGGTCACTGACATTCAGACCAAGTTCGCCTCGAATGTCACGGGCCGTAATAAAAGGCTGGTCGACTGCAGCCGCGACGATCCATCGATCTTCCTCATCGGTAGTGGACCTTGGGCGGACGTCGTGAGGAGCGTCATGGATGCGGCCGTTGTCGTCTCGAAACGCCGTGAAAATTCGGGCCACTGCGGTTCGGGTCCTTCCTGTCATCCGGGCGACTTCTCGTTGGGGCATTCCCGCGCGGCATAGGGCCACAATTCGCCAGCGTTCGTGAATTGGCACTCGCGACGGCATCTTCACGAATGGATACTGATGGCAGTGAACCGACAATTTATAGAAAAATAAATGTGAAGTGAAATGGCACTGTGCTTTTTATTAAAAGAAAAAAATATTGCCCTTTTGTTCCTTTTCTTTCATATTTGAGACAAGATAAAAGTATGCACAGGGCGTCAAACAGATCGCGATAAAACCACGCGGCGATTAAATAATAAAAAAAGGCTATCACTCTGCAGAGATTACCCATCGGGGGTTGTGCACAGCGTGGGAACAGCCGATGAGCGCTCGTATCAGCTTTGCACACCTCCGACTCGCGTCACCAGGCAGCCCGTCTTTTATCGGTAGATGGCGCAGCAAGTTCTGGAGGCCACGCGTTCCGCTGGCCCATTTCGTTTCGTTGAGCACTGTACCGTGTCTTTTCTATGATGAACAAGCAGTGTAACCTTGGCTTTCTATACGGTATCGATGTCTTTCCTAGCGTCGTGCAAAAAATACTATTTAAAAGTGAGTGATTCGGTTGGCAAGAGTGGAAAAATGGCTGCGTAATTCTGAAAAAACTTCCTCGGCGCTGTCACCGCGGCCTCTGAAGCGTAGCGACAATGCCGCGAGGGCGGAGCGCAACGTGCAACGCCTTTTGGGCAAAACGACCGCCAATTGTGGCTACTCACTACAAAATGGTTCGAGATTCAAATTCAAACTGAAAGCTTTGCCAGACGAAAAATAAAAGAGCCTTAAAAAACGATTAAAAGCAGTTTCAAGGGGTGCTGGGAGCCTGTTACATGCGCAGCAGCTTTGAAGACAAGCAAAACAAACAACAAGAGACACCTAGTAACACATTATGCGCCATTAAAAAGACACAATTCCTTTTCTATATAACAAAAACATAATTAAAACAAAAAGAGATTAAATCACAACTATTAACAACCTAGATGAAATGTGAGCGTAAATCGGCTCTTGGAAGCGAACATACATATATCGCATAAAGAAAAGAAAGATTCTTTAGGAGTGTTGAGAGTTGGTAGTGCCGGGATTAAAATAAAATAATATGCGAGGCGCCGAGGGACCAACCATATTTCCGTGCAACGAGCATTGGTGATGTTTTTGTACTTAGATTTTTTTGGGAAGTCGAATACAAATAGTATTTAGGAATACTGCAGACAAAAACAAATGCAATTGAGAAGGCGATATTCCTGCATGTGCCACTAAATGTTTAGCCTTCCAACTAAACTGCAGAGTGCGGGAAAGAGAACTACGAATAACAGCTTACCTCAGTGATTTGCTGCAAACGTTTCTAAGGAGCCGAACACAAAAGGAAAGTGCTTCAGATTTTGCTGTACCTCACGGGTCAACATCGGGAGCTATATGAATTCTTACGTGCCACACGGCAAGTCGACAGAAAGCGTAGCTCCATGAACAATAGAGGATGATAGGTAAAATCGTGAGGGATTCATGACGTGATCCAACAAGCTGCGCCCCAGCAGAGGTCATTCCCTTCGCATAAAAATGAAACACTCTATTGATTTCGTTGAATACAGAAGTACCATGAGGGAGGTGCATGACGGGATACGTTTGAGTGACAAATGGCGGAACGTCACCATAAATAAAAACGGACTGCGAAGGGCGCTGCGCCGCCGGCAACCTTGGCAAGCCAATGAACGCAGGCGCTTTCAGGCATGAATTCCTCGCTCTGAGCTCAAGTGGTTCTGACACCGAAGGATTCGTGACATCCACGCACTTTTCTCTCTGAATGATGCCAATGGCAGAGAAGCTGATCTTTGCTTCCAGGTTCTGGGATCTTGATCTCGATCCAGTCAAAATGATTCAGGGTGTTCTTCTTCGAAGTAAACGCGTGCATGTCGATGGGATGTATTAATCAATTGGGGCAGTTACTTTCTTTACGGAAATAAAACGTAAAGTAAGCCAGGCTTTAAAAAGTATGTTTTGGTATAATTCCGAAAGGTCAACCGAATCGTACAATGCATGATAGTTTTAGCTCGTGAACGTGCCACAACGTTGAAACAAACTTCCTTACTCTCATAATGTCTTGTAAATCCATATTTATTTTTTGCCAAGTTAGTTTATTGCCACGGAGTTACGTATTTTCCTTACTTTTTGGTGACGTAACGAGTAACGCAATTTTGTTACTTCTGGAGGAGAACGTCCACAATTGCATAAGTACCCAAGCTAGTTCTCATCCCAACTCGCACCTCTCCTCAGCACGACGGGAAAATGCTAAAGACTATTAAATGACCTGCGAAAGGTATGTACAGATGTGTAGAATTCAAGTTTGAACAACAGTTCTGGTGTGCCATATCTTTTATTTTTCGGTCTCGTTTCGGTTGTGCGTGATTCCGCTCTCTCACATTGCTCGCGGGCGCCAAGGGGGCAGGATTTTTTGGTTCATATAGATTTTCGAAAACTAAGGAGAACAAAATAACATGAAGAAAAACATTCTTTATCGTTTTGACAAGTCACTGAAAGCGCGAGCTGCACTTTTCTGTCGTTTATTTAAATTTTGTTTGTTCTTTCACATGCTTTGTTGCCTCGCGTAGACAGATGCTGACACACGCTTGTAAACGAACCTCACTTGTGCATAAGCAAACACTGCAGCCCCGCTCTATTCTCAACAACAAGCGTTACATGGTCGCGTCTTTACGATCAGCTCGCGCCCCTGGCCGAGGGAAACAGGCCTATAGCCACAGCTATCAAATATTAACCGCGTTAAAAAGCAAGAAATTATGAACGACGACAAATAATAAAATCGGATTTATAAAGACGACACATTCAGAGTAACGAAAAATAACGCGTTTCTTTCAAGCCAAGGTAGCGCGTTACTTTTGAATTGAAGTAACGAATTAACATATTTAAGAAGCGAAAGTATGCAGGCGAGCTGGTTGGGAAACTAGGGAGCATCGTAATCTGAACCCTGAGACACGTTGATATTTTGAGTTTTAGTCTCATCTTGCCCGTTAATTTATTTCCTCCGTGTCTCAGTGCTCAGGTTATGATCTACCGTACTTATTTACCTTTTTGGGTGAGTAACGAGCGCCGGTATATTGTTTAACAAAAAGTTAGGGCGCTAACAAGCTGGTGAAGGTTTAACATTTTAGACAAAACCCCAAGACGGGGGGGGGGGGGGAGAAGGACAATTTAACACTAAGTCTTGTTACTTTTTTTTCGTTTCGATGGCGTGTGCGTGTAGCTAACTTCAACAAAACAGCGCTAAAAACACGGTGGCAAGCGAGTGGAATACATAGGAAGGACACCTATTTAGAGGTGAACATTTATTGAACCAGTACGGAGCCTTGCAACAACAAGTAAATCCCGCAAAACAAGACATTATACAGGATTACCGCATGAATCATGTTCATACCTCCTGAATATAAAACAAAAAAAGAGCTGAAAAGTGCGTTTTTTTCCCCTTGAGTCCTGTGCTCCGAAAGCACCATATCCAGGCAACTCGGCCACCTGCTAGCATCCAGCCGGATGTTATTTGACGGGGGTCATCGAAGACCCTTGAATTTCAACAGTGAGGTCATACGTTGTATGGTCACAAGCCTTTCTAAATGATGAGGCCCTCAAATATCCAAGAGCTGTACACCTGCATGGCGGTATCTTGTATATTCTGTCTCAGAGCTCGGGGCAGCGCCGTGGAAGCCACGGGCCTGGAGCGGAAAAAGCCCCTTTGTACTGAATGCACGTGTGTTCCACGAGGGTGCCGCCCTCTTGGATGTCGTCACTTCCAGTTTGGGCGAAAAATATTGTTCTGACAAATAACGATTATCTCTGGAGAGGGGTTATTGTCGTTATTCTTGTCCGGCTCGCTTGCACCTTTGCTTTGATTGCATTATCTTTTTAACGCAGCGACGTACCTTGCGTCAGCGTCGCCGGAAGTGCGCTTCGCAGCGTCTCGCAATGAACCCAACGCCAGTACGTGGTGACGCCAAGACGGACGCGTCTGCCGCTTTCAGGCGACATCTCGTTGAGCTGTAGCGTCTTTTCCGCTTGGGGAGGATCTGGGAACCATTAACGACGACGTCGAGAGCGAGCCTTGCTCTTTTCAGTGGTATTGCCAGAGTCCCTGACTCGGCCATTTGTTCGCGCGTCGTGTGTGTAATCAGCGCTGAAATGTGTATGTATGGCGAATACAAAGGAAAAAGAGCGTGCGATATTCCAAATCAAACTGCAAGCATTTATTTTTCGAGACGTAAACTTCAAAGCCGTATCATAAAAAAAAAATTGTTAAAAGCAGTTTGACGGCGTCTGTGAGCCCGTTAACGGCCGTTGATTGTGGCGGAGGCCGCTGACGGGATCTGGGAGCAACAAAAAGAACAAAAGACACCGAGTAAAACACTGGGCATCTAAATAACACCACAATACTTAAAAAAACATTAATAACAAAAAGTAAATTGAAGCCCCTCATGGCATAAATGAAATGCGAGTTCAAATCTTCTCTTAAAATCAAGAAATCCCTGGCATAAAAAAGAAAAACATTGAGAAGTATTGGGAGGTTGCAGTGGAGGGATATAAAGAAACTAATCTGCGGGGTGTCGAAGAACAAGACTTTTTTTTAGGGCGACGAGTATTGGTGATGCCCTCATACTTAGTTATTTCTAATATCAAATACATATAAAAGAAATATATAGTGCTGTAGACGAAAACAGAATGGAAGCTTAAAAATAACATGATATTGATACACGTGGCATTGAATCGTCAGCCTTTCAATTGAAAGTGCAAAGGGGCAAATAAAAAGGCAGTTTATTAGGGTGCTTCTAGCAAAAGTTTCTATAAAAGGCGATAACAAAGGGAACGTACTTCAGATTTTCCGCTACATCGCAGGTCAATATGGAAATGTATATGGAATACGTAACATGCCCCGCGACAAGGCGACCAGAAAGAGTATCTTCACGAACAGTAGAGATGAGCGAGATAAGTGAGAGGGACCGTTCACATGGGCAACCAACTTGCGCCCCAGCGGAGGTCATTCCCTTCGCGTAACAAAATTAAAGCACTCAATTACTTTAATTGAGTATGCAAATATCACCAGGGTGGTGCATGACGGGACACGTTTGAGCCATAAAATTGACGGAACGTCATCGTAAATGCGGTGCGTCGCCGGCTGCGCGTCGCCGGTAGCCACTTGGACCAATGGGAGCGCGCTGCGAAGCGCCGCCGCGTCGCCGGTTGCCACTCCGGACCAATAGGAGCGCGCTGCGAAGCGCCGCCGCGTCGCCGGCAGTCACTCCGGACCAATAGGAGCGCGCTGCGAAGCGCCGCCGGCAGCCGCGGCAGGCCAGTGAAAGCGTGCGCTTTCACATTCGGGGATCGCGCCATGAGCAAAGATGGCCAAGTGTCACCGTTACTAGATCAACTCAGTTATGGAACTTCCCATAGACGCTGTACATTGGAGGGGGTCCAAAACCGTGTCCGATTTTTTGCGGCTAGGTGGCGCTGCCGGCGCATTCATCCACGCGTTTTCGTCTGCTACTGCTCCGCGGCTGCTTTTGAGGTACGAGGTTCAGCACGGTTTTGGGTTAGTTTTTGTCCTTTCGCCAGTAAAATAAAAAATGTGACTACCAACAGCAGCAGAAACAATTTGAAAGTTGTCTGCTGCTGTTATCCGTAAAAAAGCCAGAACCGCGCCGTCAATGATGATGATAGCGAGTATTAACGCGGAGCGCGCGCCCTCTAACAGGCGCCACGCCAAGGGACCCCCTCCGGCGCGGAGTTCCAGAACTGAGTTGTTCTAATAACGTTGAGTGTCACCCGTATCTAATAGGGAGGATCAAACAAGGGCAGTACTTGCATAAGTCAGAATAGCTAGCGCTTTATTTAGTAAATAACCCCTCGGCCGTGGACCCCTCGCTCCGAGTTCAAGTGGTTCTGTCAGCGAAGGATTCGAGACTTCAACACACTTTTCCCGGGACGTTGCCAATAAATTCGCGAAACAGGTTTGCGACATACCAGCTAACCTTTGGATTCCTGGTTTTGGAACCTTGATCTCAATCCAATAACTATGATGCAGGGTGCTGTTCTTCAAAGAGGTTGTGCGCATGTGTGTATTCATCGGTTAATGCAGTTCCTTTTTCTTTTTTTTTTTTTTAGGAAATGAAGCTGGGATCAAGCGATCTCGGAAAAAAGGATACGATTTTTATAGTTCAGAATGGTCGAGCGAATGGTACAATACATGGTAATCTTATCTCGTGAACGTGCCAAAACATAGAAACATCCTTTTCCTGACCAGAAGTTAGGGGGCAAGCTAGCTTCTGGTGATTGTGCACAATCTACGAGAAAACCCCGAGACTTCGTGTTGTGTTCGTCCTTAGTTTTGCCCCAGTCTCGGGTTTTTATCTTAAAATGTTCTTAGTTTCATGACATCTTGTTAATCTGTCCTTTTTTGCCAGATAGATTCATCGCCTCTGTTTTTATTCATCAGAGCGTTTCAGGGAATCGTTTTGCACGTCCGATACAGTACAATGGCCTCTCCGGTACAAACTGCGCATGTGCGAGTTTTCTGCGAACTTCGCATGTGCGGGTATCACGCAGTTCGTATCGGTGGGCTCATTGCACCGTATCGGATGTGCAGAAACGGTACGTAAAAACTCTTTATCATTGATATACACACGGTGTATAACGATAGCTTTGGAAAAAACGTATTGGGTAGGAAAGAAAATAAATATAGTATCTTATCCACACTACTGTGACTGGAACGCATCCCCTGCTGGTGTGTTTAGTTTCCAATGCGGATCGCAAGTTCGTCTGCTTCTTGCTGGGAGTTTGCAATGGCGTCAGAACGCCGAGCCTTCCTTGGCTGATTGAAAAAAAAAGAAAAAAGATAGTGGGTAGATCTCGAGGAAATTAGCATTGAGGTCTACCCACTATTCTTTCAAACAAAGTCAATCAGAACTCGGCGCCTTTCTGACGTCACCGCAACTCCTGCAAAAGAAGCAGACGACTTGTCTTCCGCATTCCGCCATTGCACCGAGAGTGGTCCCGAAATGGCACCAAATGACGTCACAAATGTCGAGTGTCATATTGCTGTCGGATGTCACAATCCTAACAAATAATCGTAACAATTCTAAAGAAAATAAAAAGCTCGAGCAGACGTGAGTGCCGCTGTCGTCGCAGCGTACCAACTCCTGGCTGCCGAAGCTTCCGTGAACTGCCAAGCTAGAGAGCGACCAGCGGCAGAACAGGCGTCCGCCCCATCCACCATCGCTGCTGTGACACCGCCAGGATCGCGGTCGCTGACAGCGTAAGACTTCTATGGCATTACCAAACAAAAATCTAAAAGCCATTTTTTTTAATGAGGCCAACACATTTGTTTGGCACGTGTTCCGGGTGCCGTATACTTACGCCAAGGGATATTCGTTAAAAGGGCGAGGACAGCGACATTCCAGCGCTCATTTTTAGCTTCAATCTGTTACATGGTGCAGCATAGCCTACAAGATACCAGTCTTTCTTGAAAGGCACAAGAAGACTAAATTTAAAGCTAATTAAACGATCTTCCATTGTGCACCTGGTGGATGCTTGTGGAGTCTATTTGGGAGGTAATCTAGCAACGTTGGGGAACTTCCTACGAATTCATGACGTAGCAAGTTCCATCGGAGCAGCGCCGCTCTTCGGAATTCAGCATTTTTCTTCTTAGCTTTCCCTTCCTCAACTCACAAATCGCGCGTTGTACCATACATTTCGAGAAGACGAAAAAAAAGGGACTCCACTTTTGCTCGGACCCTCATTTGTGTACCCGGACACAGCCATTCTCCCCCTAGAAGATTAGCCCGTCGCTCAAAACTCGGCCAAAAGTTGCTTTCCTCACCCCGTTTGCCCCTAAGCTGAGAGTGCTGTGGAAGCTACGCGCTCCTTGGGCCAGCCACACGCCTCGTCACCTCACGGGTAGGAGCCTTCATGTGCGCCGTCCTAGGGTGATGCCACTCTTTGTAATACCGCTCGCCGACAAACCAGCACCCATTTTGGTTCTGGGCGATAATCCGTGGGGCTTATAACCCTCCCGGAAACACGCACCTTATCTCACAAGTTCGGAGCAGCGTTGCGGAACCCATGGAGGGAGGATTAGCATTTTCCCCTCCGATGGGAGGACCGATGGACACAAAGACCATTTTCCAGCGCACAGGGAAACAATGATGAACAAAATGGCGGAGGAAGAGGGTGTGGGAAAGAGAAACAGGCAGTTGGCATCACTCTATGCGAAGCGCACATGAAGGCACTCTACCCACGGGTACTTCGAACGGCTCGGTTGTAACGCGTTGACGCTGTTGGCACCACCAAAACGCCGTCAGCGTCGCCAACGGCAAAGCTCATAACCACGCCAGTCTTGCTACGTCACGAATGCGGGGAATCTTCTTTATTTTATTTTTTCTGTTTTTGTTGGCGCCGAATATTTTATGACGCATCGCGCTCTTAATTCGCGTCTCTTCGAGCGCCTGCCTGAGTGCACCGTTTGGAACGAAAAAAAAAGCCAGTCGGTCAAAATACAAACGTGCGATTATCATTTAGGGTTATTATCCGTCATGCTTAACTCATGTTCAAACGAAACTTGAATATTTTAATTTTCGTTTTCGTACCTCTTTAAGGTTCGTTCACACAGTTACGTTCAAGTGCGACTGAAACCACTTGCGCCTCGTTAAGACAGCTTGCGCCGAGCTGTTGCTATGGCAACACAATGAGCCAACGGGGAGGCGCTGTGCTGCACGGCGCAACGCGACGCAACGAAGTCGACGAAGACCTTACTCGATCCAGCACACGCTACAGGAAGGTGACACGGGTCCGGTATTGGATAGACCCGAGCCAATAGATATGCTAATAGGCTTAGAGTATCGGCGCTCTATTTTGCGAGTCTATTGTGGCCACCACCATGTTTGTGCTTAGTGAAGAGTGGGCGCTATCGGGGATAGTTATTGACAGAAAACGCGACTTCGTGAACTTCAAGCTCTAAGGAATCTCAGGCGACATCGTTTTGCTCTGTCCCGGGTTATTTCGGCGCTTCTGGAGAACGGAAAAGGGTATCCTGCGATTTCAAATACTTAACACTACTTAGAACGACGGGAAAACGCTAAGGATCATAAAAAGACGTGCAAAAGGTGTGTCAGTATAGCCACAGTTATCAAGAAATGAACGCTTGAGAAATCAAGGAATTGTCAACAATAGATATTGAAAGCAGTTTCGTAAAAAGCGAGACATTTAGAGTAACGAGAAAATAACGCGTTGCTTTCAAGCTAAGGTCGCGCGTTCCTTTTGAATCGCAGTAACGAGTTAACATACGTAAGAAGCGAAGGCATGCAGGCGACCTGGTTAGAATCAGCATAAGATAAACCGTGAGACAGTTAGAAAATATTTGATTTTGTATCGTCTTCTCCGTTACTTTATTTCTGTGCCTGTCTCTTGGCTTAAATTAAGATGTAACGTACTTAGTTACTTTTTTGAGTGAGTAACATGTAGCGGTATTTTGTTAGTTTTTTTCTTCCAATGACGTGTTTATGTGGCTAGCTTAAAAAAAACAGCGCTCAAAAACACGGCGTCAAGCCAATGGAGTACATAGGACGGGCACTTACCTGACAGCTGAAAGTTTATTGAAAAACCACGTAGCCTTGCAACCAATGTTAATAACGTTAAACAGCAAAAACATTAAAAGCTGACATATTGGGAGGTTTTTTGAACGCGAGTATGGACTAAGGAAAAGAAGGAGAAACACAACAGACACGTCAGTGTCTGTCGTGTTCCTTCCTCCTTGTTCGGCTTTTGTCTATACTTGCTTTCAAAAACCTTTTAATATGCTCAAGAAACACGCTCTCCTATTACTTTCAAAAAATACAACGTAACACATTAACACCTTAATCTTGCTCATACCACCTGATTATAAAGTAAAGCTTGAGTGCGCAGGTGACCTAGTGGTAGCTAATCATACCGTTTAACACTCGAAACTGTGGTGCCAAAAAGGAAAAACGTTTAATCGAAGGAACAGACAAAGAAGGAAAGTCTCAAACTCTGCTCACTGGTTAATTTCTTAAACATCCTATATATACACACGCAGCCACTCTGAGCAACCTTCTAGGCAGGAATTTCCTTCGTTGGAAGCATTTTCAAATACAAAAAAACATGCACATTCACAAGAGAAGCGGTCAAAGCCACAGTACAACCCTTCTCAACCACCTTCTACGCGGTTGTTACTTCTTCTGCACCACAGTCTCAGTTGTTGAACGACATGGTAAAATGAAGAGAGTTGAAAGCTGCTGTTTTTTTGTTGTTGTTGTTGTTGTTGTTGTTTTTCTTGTTATTTTTCTTCGAGTCCCGTGCTCCTCATATATCATATCTAGGCGGTTATAAAGCCTGCTAGCATCCGGCCGGATGCTAGCAGGTTTTACAACCGCCAACATACGGCCGGACGTTAAAGGAATGCGGAACCGAAAAGCGGATTTCCGAAAATAAGCTTGCAGAAGTGTTCAACAGGGCGCCATAAACCACGAGACATCACTCATATAGCCATATTTCGAGCGGAGGGTCGTATACGTCTGGAAAATAAAGGAGCGAGCGAGGAGAACATGTTGACGTCATCTTATCGCAGAAGAGTGGAGAAGAAGGAGAAATGGCCTCGCTCCCCTAATGAAAAATTCATCAATGTAACCCTGTTTGGCAGTCAATGTTTTCTAGTGGACAGCTGACTGTGCCTGACTGTACGTCAAGCATGTCTGATTGGCCAACAAGTTACACTGACCGACAGTCAAACTCCAGTCACACTCAACTTGTCGGCTTTCTGGTGGTTTCCTGGTGGCAGTCGGCCGCCGCGAAATGCCGTCAAGGTTTCTTGGTGGCGATTCTGATTGTACATCGATTGTTTCCGACTGTACGTAAAACAACTTCGACGGGCAGACAGACCTACGGTCAAATGACGTAAAGTTCGTTCGGATACCACTATTTCGTCAAATCTATGAATACGAAAAATAATCTATGCACGAGAAAACGATTTCGGGACGTGAGCCCATAAAACCGCTGATGTTAGAGATATTTATTTATTTATTTATTTATTTATTTATTTATTTATTTATTTATTATCAATACCCTCAGGGCCCATAGGGCATTACAGAGGGGGCGGGGCACATAAGAATTCACTCAAAAGAAAATACAAACATAAAAGGCAGTGATTAAAACACAATCAATTCGACAAAATATTAACAAAAGTGATTAGTAAGCGCTTCTTTAAATAAATCAAGTGATGGGATAGCTGCTAAAGATGCTTGAAGGTGGTTCCACTCAGAAGACGTTCTTGGTATGAAGGAGTCGTTGTATGCTGATGTCTCACAGTGAGGAATGCCGACCTTGAAACGATGATCAATGCGTGAAGAGATATATGCGGGGTTAAGGAATAACTTATCTTTTAGTGAAGCGTTGAAGTGATAAATTTTGTAGAAAAGGCATAGACGAGATATTTTTCGCCGTAAGGAAAGAAGAGGCAGGGACAATGAGGTTTTCATAGATGATACACTAGCGGTGCGATGATAGTTAGAATAGATAAAACGTACTCCACGATTTTGAACAGCTTCAACGTTAGTCACAAGCGTTGTATGCCCGGGGTCCCAGATTGACGAGGCGTACTCTAATTTTGATCGAACCAGAGTTTTGTACAGAAGCAATTTTAATGATATTGGGGCTAAAGAGAAGTTTCTTTTCAGATATCCAAGCATAGAGTTAGCGTTAGCGATAATATGATCAGTATGTAATTTCCATGAAACGTTAGAAGTAATGTGAACACCAAGATATTTGTATGACGTCACAGATTCTAGCAGGTTGTTAGAAATTGAGTATGGTGATGGGGACGTGTTCCGACGGGAAACCCTCGTGGATTTGCATTTGTTAGTGTTAAGAGTCATTTTCCATAAGTTACACCATTCGGATACAGCACACAGGTCACATTGAAGTAGTGTTGAGTCAGAATCGTTAGTTATTTCACGATAAATTACACAGTCATCGGCAAATAAGCTTATTGAGGATGATACACACAGTGGTAAGTCATTTATATAAATAAGGAACAGAAGAGGTCCTAAAACGGAACCTTGTGGGGCACCAGAGGTAACAGGACTAAGGGAAGAATTAGTTTCATTCGCACAAACATATTGAGATCGATTAGTTAGGAAACATTTAATCCACGACAAAACATTAGGATCAATGTTAAGTTTGCTAAGTTTAAAAAGTAAGAATTTATGAGAAACTTTGTCAAAAGCTTTGGCGAAATCAAGAAACACACAGTCAACCTGGGACCCACGGTCAAGAATGGAAAGTAGGTCATTAGTGAAAGACAAAAGCTGAGTCTCACAAGAGAGAGATTTGCGAAAACCATGTTGTGAGGGTGAAAAGAAAGAATTGGAATCTAAGAAATTAACTAAATGAGAATAAATAATGTGCTCTAAAAGTTTACACGGGTGCTGGTTAACGAAATGGGTCTGTAATTAAGAGGATTATGTTTGTTACCCGACTTGTGAAGTGGAACCACCTTTCCTTTTTTCCAATCATCCGGTAAGACACCAAGGTTGAGTGACTGCTCAAAAATTTTTGTAAGAAAAATTGACATGTAATGTTTAGTGTTCTTAAGAAATTTAGAGGTAATATTGTCAACACCACACGAGGAAGAAACTTTCAAATTATCGATCAACTTTACAATCCCGTCGTAATCAAAAGCAAGCGGATCCATGGGAAAGAATGCATAATCTGGAAAAATAGGATAATCTAAACCATCATTATCAGTAAACGCCTTGACAAAGACGTCGTTCAGAATGGATGCACATTGAGCTTTCGGAATGTCAATACCCCCAACATCAGTGAGCGATACAGCCATTCCTTTAGGCCCGTTCATAACACTCCAAAATTGTTTAGGGCTATTTGCTAACATTGAAGGAAGGGTAACATTAAAAAAGTCAGTTTTGCTTGCTTGATGGCTGCCTTATAAGCATTGACAACAGATTTATAAAGCTCCCAGCGCTCAGCGAGGCCAGACAACTTTGCAGCGCGGAAAAGGCGTTTTTTCTTATTAGCAAGGCGTTTAAGAGTTACATTAAACCAGGGAGACATGTGGTTAGATACGATATTCCTACACGGAATGAATAAATTAATTAGAGAATTTACTTTGTTTTTAAACATGTTCCAATTAGTCTCAATCGTGCGTTCTGACAACGCAGGCAAAAATTCATCAAGAAAGCAAGCCAACTCATTATTTATTGCACCGAAGTTTGCTTTGCTATAATCGAGAAAGTGTTTGGTAGATTTGTTAGCAACATGCGATGAAGCTTGCAGGCTGAAATTCAAAATAGCATGGTCGCTAATGCCCGGTAAATAAGTTATAGAAGAAGCGAGATTAGGGTCAGTCGTAAGAATAAGGTCTAACACATTGGCCGTCGCATCAGTAATCCGAGTAGGCTCAGTGACACATTGAGAAAAAGAAAAATCAGAACAGAGACTGATAAAATCCGAGTAATCCGAAGAGCTACTAGATGCAGCGGGAAACGGTCCAGACCAGTTGATCAAGGGAAGATTAAAATCACCTAGTAAAAACATGGGTGCAAGGGTGAACCTTGAACAAATCATATTTAAAGCGTCATGCAAATCCGAGCAAAAATTTGCAGGAGCGTTTGGAGGACGGTAACAAACGCACAAAACAATATTTCTATAAGCGCACTGTAGGCGTACGCAAACAAGCTCCAACGGGGAAACAATATTCACGTGATAACATTCAATGGCTTTATTCACTGCGATTAAAACACCTTCCCCACGCCTATCTGTTCTGTCACACCGATAAAAATTGTAGCATTTAACAGAGTCGAAAATTTCATTATCACGGACAACACTTGAAAGCCACGTTTCTGTCAAAACAACAATATCGCTCGATGATGCATCAATAACTATTGACAGGTCATCGCGGTTACGGACTACGCTTCTTATGTTAGTAAAAAGAACTGAAATCTCATTTGGCAAAGAAAGAGAACTATGCGTGTGTTTACCGGCGTTGTTTTTTTAGCTCAGAGGGGACAGATTCAATCGCGCTATCTCTAGTTAGTTAGGAGGCGGCTTCATAAACTTCGTTTGTGTTATGGTCGAACAAGAATTGCTTATCGCCGATATACAATTTGTCGACACGAAGTTTGTAACGACCCTCCTGGGTACGAGCAAATTCATGCAGCCGTTTTCTGGCAAGTTGAACATTTTGTGAAAAATCCTCGCTGATAGAAATACCCGTATTGTTTAGCTTGTAGCACGACCCCAGCACCGCATCCTTATGTTTAAAGAAGGAAAACTTTACAACAATAGGCCTTTTCTTTCTGGTGTCGAACTTCCCGATGCGGTGAGCCCGTTCGATTGTAGCAGGGTCAATTTGTACGTCCAGCTTATCTGAGCACACATCCAAAACCAGCTTTTCAGATTGAGCCCATGTTTCCTTAGCCGAGTCATCTATGCCAAAGAAAAGCAAGTTGGATCGACGGGAACGACACTCTGCGTCATCGGAACTTCGCTTGAGAATGGCCAATTCCGAAAGTACAGACTCGAATTTCGCCTCAAGTTCGTCTGTCGAGTTCATTTTCGATTTGCAACTTGCGAGATCACTTTCAATAATTTCAACACGCGCGGTGAGAGTGGTTATCGAGTCATTTGTTCGTTTTTGTTCGTCACTGATTTCTTTGAGCTGAATCAACACGCTTGCTTGGCCGGAATGCATTTCGCTGACAAGCGACTCTATTTTCGCTAGTGACTCGGCTTCAGTTTTAGACATGGGACCAGGGTTACGCTCTACGTCTCCACTAAGAAGTAACAACAAGTCAAGAAACCGCTTCAGACACATCCGTGGGCACGGCAAAACAAGACAAACGTAACTACCCCTAACGGAGTACGAAAAGTTTTTGCCTACTAACCTGCAGAGCAAACAGGAGCGGTATGTTAGGCGTCATCGTCGTAGCATTTTCGCCGTGCCCACTAGTCGAAAACGCCTGCGAGAAGGCTTTTGAAGGCAGTGTGCTTGATGTCGATGCTGGTGGGGCTTGCGTGTCAGGCGACACTGGCGGCAGAAATCCTGGTATCGCTCCAGCGTTGAATTCATCGCCACCGAGGGGGCGGCCAAGGTAATCAGCGGTGCTGCCTTCGTCGTCACGGGCGTTGCGTTGGTCGCTCTCGGGTAGAAGGATGGAAGGCCACTGTCACTCGCCACGAGAAGAAACTGCAGAGCAAACAGGAGCGGTATGTTAGGCGTCATTGTCGTAG
>JAZHYW010033960.1:0-24513 GCA_037355805.1 Ixodes ricinus | reverse complement strand
TTGAACTTAATAAAAGCACACATTTGAAGCGCATCTTTTAACACAAATATATTTTTTGGTTAAATTAATGCGCAAATGCGCTGAAGTATTCAGAGACAATATTTGGAAACGGATGATTAAATTGTTCGATTGCATTGTCCTAACAAATTAGAGATCATTTAACTACGTATCTGTAATGTATAAAGGCAAAGCCGCGATTTTTGTACATTCAGTGAAAATGGTCTAGAGTTAATTATTGATGTTCGAAACCTACAAAATACGCGTCAGTTTTTTTTTCTACATGATGCCGGTTGCATGGAGAAGAAGGATTGAGAAAAACGTGCGGCATTCAACCGCTTAAACTGCAGCAGTAGAAGCAATCAGGATTTTGTGGTGTCATTGCATGTTGGCAATGCTCGTCGTAGCCTTGTGCTGGGATAAGCAAAGCACGGGGAATGCACTGACTTTCGGGCATTGTTAGACTTCCGCTGTTACTCTCATTGCAAGGTTGGACACGAGCCTCTGGAAGAGTCCTCGTCGAAGGCTGATTGTCATGAGCGGGGTGGTGAATAAAAAATTAAGATGATTTGGGTTGTGATTAAAAGATAATTTCTATAGTGGTTTAAGTCACACTTTTTTTCCTATTATGATTTAGATCTCACATTTCACGCAAAATATAATCTTAGAAATATTCTTATTTACCATTTGTTTTAATATGCTGATTTTTTATTAGCTTTTTGCTTTTCAGTTCTGAATAAAGATTATAGAGCCAAAAATTATTTATGCGAGCCGACCACAAGCAAAAGCGCTTCCTTTCTGAGCAGGCCAGGGAGCGGAAGTTTCAACGAACTTAATTTTGCAAACAATTCTAACACGAAAACAAGAAAAATGTCAGCAAATAATCAAATTTTTAATGTAACTCACGACGCGAATTAAAAGGCAAATGCTGGAATAAGCTTAGAATGAATCTGATTTTGTTCTTTATGGCATTATTTGCCTAAATTAGGAGTTGTTAATTTCTCGTCTAGAAATAGTTCTTTCTCGTTGTTTTAGTTAATTTAACGGATTGATCGATTAGTCTACCATGTTTATAAGACACCTACTGTGCAAATTAATATTATTTTCAGGTACAGTTATTTAATCAAATTAGTGTGATTTCAAAACAGTATTTGACTTGACCGTTAAAAACTAACTCTCGTTATTTTTTTCCCGGTGGTATCGAGTCAAAGGGGGTGCTCACACAGTGATTGTCTAAAGCCTATGAGCAGTGTTTTGAGTGTCGTACATGGGTGCCCCGCATGAACATCAGCAGTAGAATTTCATGACTACGTCATCAAGATTTGCGTAGGAGAGAATGAAAGAGAATATCCTCTTTTATCATTGACGTTACTCAGCGACAAAGATGATTTTCGGTCAGTTGCGTTGCCCACATGTATACTTAAGCCAGTTACTGCCATTATGTATTGTAATGCGAGAAGTTTCAATGCTTTATATTACAGCATGGCGCTTTTTAGGCCATCATTTTTCGGTTTTGTTTTCGTTTTGCTTATTATTTTTGAGTAATTAAGAAGAAATCAAAGTCTCACGCTTTTAGGTTCCATGGATCACATACGGTGGCAAGTTTGAACAAATGTAGTGACTGAATTTCTTACATATTGACACGATTCTATTTTTTTAGTTTTATTTCTTTGTCTAATTAGCGCAGCGGACACCATTAATGTGCGTTCCTGCAAAACAATATAAACATTTCTTTATACCCAATTTCCTCTTTTAAAGTGGCCGTGGAAGGATATTCGGTAGGCATGTGTCTACATTTACTCAAGCTTACTGGCTCTAGTTTCTCCCAAGTATTTTCTCACGCAACACCACTTACCGAGAAGTTTCTTGGTCTCCGCGTAATTTCAAGGGTACCAACGGACGTTTGCGTTTATTCCCTCCGCAGAATTTTAATGCGAAGTTGTGAGCATCGCATTGTTCGTATAATCAATAAGCGGCTTGAGATTTTTCATCAATCTTTGCGATAAACGCGGCTTCGATGCACTGTAATGGCTCATACACTGGAGTGCACCACGGCGTGAGCATTTGATGGGGAGAAGCTCGTGACGAATTCCTTGACATGTTGCTCGGGTAGCTGCTAGCACCGGATCGCCGCGATAGCAAAATAACCAAATTTCAACACAGTGTGAATCTCAGCGCGTACCTAGTTTTCGCAATCCCCAGGTCAGAACATTGCTAAGATACACATTGAAGGTGCATAATCGACGGCAGATAACGTGGCCGCTTGTTCCAGCAGAGAGTTGATGCGGCGAAGGCTGCTACTTTCTCATTATTCTAATGCAATTAACGCAAACGTGCAAGCAAGATTAGGAAGTTGATAAATCCACGTTTACTCCACTGACGCCTAACACCTGGTTAGTTGAGTTGGTAGAGCGCTCGACTGGAGGTGGGGGGGTGGGTGGTTTGATACCAGTACCTGGTGGATTTTTCCTGGTTGCACCAGTCACTATTTCTGTTTGGAGATTTGTCCGTTTGTTTCATTTTTTCCCTTTCTCCAGGGATTGCTATCATCTTTTTTCTCGATTTTGTTGCGCATCTAATATTGTGAGGAGAAAAAAGCGAACTGGTGTTTTGTTAACTATGAGTAGTTGTGTACAAGTTACTAAATAACAGTAATTGAGTACATTTACCGAATATCCTTGACTATAAATGTACATTATGATTTCTACATTATCTTCAGGTGAAAAGCATTTGGACATTAGATAAAAAAGTAGTCATTACGTTTCCAATTGCTTGTGATATTAAGAACGAACACGTTTTTCTTCCGGGACGAAAAATGATACTTTTATTTCCTACTATGGAAATATAATTATTAGAACACAAAAGTATGGTTGGTGCTTCTCACACCTCTTTTAGTCAGTAGAAGATCACATGGTGGATAAGGGATCGCCTGCTCTACAGGGTTCGCTCTGCTGATGTACCCAATCCATCACTTTTGGTAAACCATCCCTCCACAAGGACGCTTGGTTCGAAACTTCCGTGGTACAAAACTCGTGGACACAAAGGGCGTTATTGAGAAGGGAAGAGGGGACAAACTTATTTCTGCGAACTTTGGGGGCGGAAGATAACCCAGAAAGTGCCAAGAAAAGCGATTTTACTGGACTCTATCTTTGTCACAGTGGAGTTAAAAAGAGCAAAGAGTGTCTAGCTTTGTCGCACAAAGAAACGAATGATCGCCCTCGCTAGTTTGACAGTCACCCAGTTTCACACGAAAATTCCTCGAGACTTAACTTTAGAAAATGGTGCATTCTTGTGTGGACCGCAAAACGGTTCTTCGAGCTGGCCAAATTATTTGATTTTGTAACTAAATACATTACTATTTAGTTTAGCCTTTAACATTGCTAAAATTTTATTTTATTCCTGCTGCCAAATTAGGACGGCAGAAACTAAATAATTATAGTTACACATCCAGTAAACAGTAACTTTCAAATTACCTTTTGGTTTTTCTATATACAAAAAAGAAGCAATAGACTGTGTGTATAATTTTCCTCGAAGCTTTTACAGAAAAATGCAAGCAACCGGTATTCAATTTTTTTTCTTATCTGATTCTTCTTTATGCTGTAGATATATGAGGAAATTTAAAAAAAAAAAAGGGGCGGGCATATTTTCACGTGCTCTTCCTTGCCACTAAAATATAAAAAAATACTTCAAACAAACACCCGGCATTTTTTTCGACACTGAAGAAGCTCAGTTTTTCTTCTCTCTTTAAATTTTTCTTACACTCAACTAATCCTGGCTTGAAAATCCTGACTCCAGCGAAGAAAGTGCAGGTCTGTTCGCGGTGTCCAAGCGTACAATCTGCTCCAGGTGTAGTGCCCAACTCTGCAAATAGCTTTTTGATTTGTATGACACCCCTACGCAATCAGAGATGCCTTCTAGTTTTATTGAGTCACTGTTACATCCGCAATGCATTGCTAGCTATTAACGTTTGCTCACAAAAGTAGCAATCAGCTTGTTTCCTCTGCACGACGTCTTTTCTAGAAACTCGGGAACCGTCATAACGTGTAGGCATAAGGATAAAGTAAGATCTGCCTAAGGGTGCTTTTACTCCTTCTTCTCTACAGTACATCAGATGATACTACGCGTACCTAGTTGCGTGCAGTATAGGAGAAGGGAACTTCGTGCGAAAGTGGAGAAAGTGCATACACCACGAAGTCTGGGGGTGAAGGATAGAAATCGCTTCTTTTTCTCTAACGTTCATAGTGCTATATTTTTGTCCCATCGCCCTCTACTGCCCTTTTCTGACATCTCGCCTTACTCCTGCTCGCCCTTTCTCTCATCGCCTTTCGTTGCCTTCTGCCTGCAATGCACAGAACCAGTGCAACGGATTATAGGAAAAGCGTCAACACGAGCCCCCTTAACTCCCAGTTTCAAGAGCCAAACAAAATTTGGTTCCTTCCTCTTGCATACATATCCTGTGCACATTTAAAAAAAACTGTATTTGACAAGTACGCTGTCATTTTTTTTTTTTAGTGCTCGCGCTCGAGCTATTGTAATCTAACACTAAAAGGCTTTGTGGTCTTCAAGTTGTGACCTTCTATGATTCACCTAAAACAGAATTTTTTTTAATTTTATCTTTTCTACATTTTACATATTACCCGGAACTGTATATTTTGAAGGGCTATTCAGTTTCAAGCAGCTGCACAACATATGCTTGAAGCAAAAAAAATTAAAACAAATTACTTAAATACACACAAAGAGTAAACTCATAATTAACTAAGCAATAAAGTAGGTAATTAGAGTGCTTTTCATTGTCAAGAGTGAGTAAATTACAGTACCTGTACTACTGCCACTTTTGATTTGTTCTGACACCTCAGTTGTGATATTTTTTTGTATTGCATATCTTATGGGGACCCAGAGTGTAGAGCACCTCCACATTCTGGCACTCTACACTCTGGCTGGGGTTTGTAAAACCATCCAACTTTACGCGTAGCAAACTTAATGGTGGCAAAGTGGGGATCAGCATAACACAAGTATGCTTGAAAAAAAGTCTTTCGAGCAGATGACAGAAATGCTTTCACTTCGTGGCGTCATTACTGGTGGGGTGCCGGGGATTTTCTTTCTTCTGCTTGGACGCTGCGCGGCGTACGGGAAAATCCAAATTCCCTGGTCTTCGAGCCACGAGCAGAGAGGGCGGTTTTTCCATAGCTGCGGAAGAACATCTCTACGAGCTCAAAATATCACTAAAAAGTCGCTATAAAGATTTTAGTTTTCACAATCCATCGAGACGTCTGCCTGAGGGCGATGTATACAGTGATTGATTTTTGTCATTAAGTCGTGATTGTTGATCCCTTGACTGTTTTAGTAGCATGGTATCCTGTCTATATAGGCGTCATTTAAATGTAAGCGGTACGATGGAAATTTCTGCTCCCGTGTTTTTAAGGTACTGAATCTTGGTAAGTCGATCGGTTACAAAGAAAAGACGGCTGAACATTAAGCCAGCCACACTATCCGCCTTTAGTGTGCGGTCCTGCCGTTTCTCCTTTACATGCATGGTGGCTGTCATCTCCTGACGTCGTCCCCAGTGATGGTTCCGATACCAGCCAGGGCTGGTCAGAAATACCCTAAAAAGTATGCGGGAATACAGATGCTGAGATACATTTATATTGAAGACCAAAATACACATACTAGATACATCTCTTTATGGAACGGGATATCCGTGAGATATCCCGTTCGATTTAGTTTTAATTTTGCGACATCCCAATGGATATTGCCATAACTCAGCATTTAAAGTCGTTCTAAAAATGATGGGTGAAGAGAAACAATACACGTCTCGTGGATTATGTTGAATCCAAATTTGATGAAATCAATATTCTAGAAATTCTGCAATAAAAACAAAAGTTCGCCGTTCAAACTGATGACAAAACATGGTAGACTTTGAAGCGAGACGCCCCTGTCAGCCAGCGCTCGTAGTGCGCGTGTGTCCTATACCGCAACACCTGGAATGGGCGATTTCTGACGAGATCGTTAATGATTTTGTAATTTATCGGTCTGCTGTCTTCTGAAAGAGCTTTGGTAAACTCAGACTAGCTCAGCTTATGAATTGGGTATGTGTGCGTTGAGGGGTCGGCGGGGATAAATTAGTGGTTGCAGCTGTACACCATGACCAGTTAAAAGTTTGATGTGTACACTCAATGCAAAATTTGCAGCGTTCTCCACCTTCAAGACGAACCTATCAAAAGAAAGACACACGTATAAAATCTGCCAGGATAGAAATAGAACTTTGTTTAAGTTTTCACCGCAAATATGAACTGCCTGGTTGCGGTTGAACAAAATGCCAGAGTTTTTTTACTCACCGTTACCTGATTTTCAAGATAAAAATCGAGGCGCTGTCCCTGTAGCAAACACCTCACACCCGTATCTGTGCAGACTCCGTTAGGCACCATTTCCTCGGAAAAACTGTAGGAAAATTGCTCATAGATTGCTTGCAAGGGTCGCCATTAATGGGTATTGATGGTTGTTTCGATTTAGTGATACATTTCATCTACAACTTCTGCGGTGTGAAACTAACACGCGAACCGAATGATCGTGGCGCATAAACTACTGGCATGGCCACAAATGACGTCGCATGAAAGTTATGTATAGCCTTCTGATTATACAGCGATATGTCCTAAAAAAACTGCCGTTTCCTCCCAACTGGAGAACGAGCGTTCCACCACACGTTTTTTTTTAATTATTTTACAGTAAAAAAAAACAAAAAAAAAAACAAGGTAGCGTTCTTTCCAACACACGATATGTTTAGAATAAGTGCCGTGGGCGGAGGATGCTTGCGCTTTAACAGCATTAAAACAACACCCGACTTCATAAAACAAAGGAAAACGCGGAAGAGAATGAAGTGTACGAAGCGTGTAATGTGCATAAGAGCATAAAGCAGCCGACGACAGCAGCGGATAAGCAGCTGAGATGCACGCCTGTCTCGGGAGGAAAGCAAAGCAGGGCGCGTCAAAAGCGGGTGCATTGACAATGGCGGGAGAAGTGGTCATAAGTAAAATAGAGTTGATGATGGTTTGATCGCTGCACGACCCTGTGACTTGAACGCCGCTCATCATTCCAAAATGAGAGCAGATGCAGAGAAGTCACCAGGTGGGAAGGAGCCTTGTTCCGAGGTCCGGGTCGCCATTTGTAGCAAAGGGTTCCAGTTTTACGCACAATTTATTTACATTTTAAAAATAAAATATCGAAAAGCTTCTAATGGACTGCAGGCAGCGTGGCCCATCTCGCTCATCGTTCCAAAATGAGAGCAGATGCAGAGAAGTCACCACGTGGGAAGGGAGCCTTGTTCCGAGGCCCGGGTCACCATTTGTAGCAAGAGGGTACCAGTTGTACGCAATTTATTTACATTTTAAAAATAAACTAATCGAAAAGCTTCTAAAGGACTGCAGGCAGCGTGGCCCATCTCGGTCTAACGTCTCGAGCGTGTTCGATGGATAGAATGTTTGCTTTTGTAAGCATATGTGCACTGGAAGATAGTCGTAATCGTCATGGTTCGTGCCTCTACAACATCCATAAGTAAAAAAATGTACTCGTTAGTTTGCTCATTAGATAAAAGAAACCGAATAATTACCAAGTTACTCCAAATTGTATTCGATTTGAATTAATTTGATTACATGTGATGAGTACACAACTTGTCTGGTTATGAAGGACAACAAATAACTTGAAGTGGAATTACTGAGAGTACAATTAGTGTTGCGTAGCCCTTTTATGGACTGTTTTTTTTGTTTTCAAAACGCCATACATTTCGGCAGTTTGTTTTAGGATTATTAATGCTGCTCGAGCGCGAAACAAAATTAAAGAACGTTTGCTAAGCAATCTTGCTATCGTGAACTGTATGGGAGGGAATGACGCAGTGCATGGACTTTGATACATTTTGCGCGATCTCGAGGCTGATAAAATTGCGGAGTGGAGGGGGCAGCAAGAACGTCAAATTATGCCCCGTCAGATTGACTCATTTAGTTTCAGTTCAATCGAGTGCCATTTAGCACATCAATCTCGCTTTAAGCGCTTTCACGCTACAGAGCTACATTTAGAGTCATTTGAAAATAATGTCATCGACGATGTGTAATGTAAAAAGCGTGCAAAATAATAAGACATACCCGCAGATTTATAAATATTACTTTTGTATCCTTATTAAACACATGTTAACTTACATTGTTGCGTTAATTAGAAAGCTTTACGACATTTTCATGAATGTATTGAGTCATCACAAGCCGAGACAAGCACGAAGCAGATATATCAAGACCAGGAATACCATCGCACGACGGAGGTATTCCAGAAGTTCTTCCCACAGTCTGATCACAGCAAAGGGTTTCTGCTCATACCATGGCCAACCTGGGATTCCCGGTGCAGCGGCTGACTACACACTCAACCGGTAGGTCGCAGTTTCGCGCTCAAGCGGTACTCCTTCGGCTCGTCTATGAGAAATAAAATTATCAGCTGTAGAGCTTCTGCGCTCTCAAGTGCAATATGTACGTCGAAAAGGATGAACGCTAGATGTGCCGTTCGTTTTCCCGTGATATATTACAATTTGTTGGCCTAAAACAAGTACATATATTATATTACTTTTATAAAAAAATACGTTTTTTTATACAGCTCAATGATTTCCTACAAGGTTTTCTCTTTTCCCCTGAAACCCAGCTATCGAGGTTACACACTCGTTCTCCTCGATCGAGTGTAGCGGGTTCACTGAACACAATCGACGTCAAGTGCATTCTTCGGTGCAACTAAAAGTTACTGTGTATAACGTCACGAGTGACATAGGGGCAAAGTACACTTGCTCAAAGTGACACTAAATTAGCCAGTTCGACAGGGGTAGTACTCCCATGTGTACTTCTTCTCAGCGTTCCCTCTTCACCACTCTGTTTTATCAGCCTCGCGGTAGTTCAACATGTATCGAAGGAAGCACGCCCGGCGATTAACGATCATACTGCTCGCGATAATAGTGATCTTTAGTATTATGTATACGAACGAACGCAAACACTGTGCATTTGCGTTGGCGTTGCGTGCTCCACATTACGTGTGCAAAGCTCCCAAGCAGTAGTCTTAAGTTTCCGCATGACGCCGACCCTGATGGGCAGCATGGAGCACGCAACGCTAACGCTCATCTCTTGCGCTTGCTTCTATATGCTTCTATAGTGGTTAAACACTCTAAAGTCGATGACAGGCTGAAGAGTAAAGTGGAAGCTCCTCCTACCCTTTCTACTTTAACAGAGCGGACGCTCTGATAAAGTGGCGCGAAAAGCTTCCACTTCTCTCTTAACCTTTCACGGAATATGGTACCTGCAATGTTTCCGAACAAAGCATGGTGCTGGTAACTGTTATTCAAACAATACACTTGGAGCCCTTGCAAACAATCCAGTTGGAGTCCATGACAGCTTCAGAAAGGTAGGCTTTTCAGTTGCGCTTCGTCGACTGCGAGGGGTTTGTCTTCCCTGATCTCCTGACGCGAGCGCTGCATGCTGACTGGAGACACTAAAGAATCAGCGACGGCGTCAAAAACGCAGGTGTAGGAGAATGTCGACAACATACTGATCCCTCCAAGGCCAATCGAGTTGGGGTTTGAACCGATAACAACGCCTTGAAACGAACCACAATGAAAGGAGTGTGAGCATAAAAAGCCTCGCCCAGCGATTCTTAAGCTCTCAGTAATTATAGGGTAACTGAGAAGACAAAACGTGGAAGCGACGGCAAGTTGCATAATCATGAAATGTGGAGCAACACCTAACAGCAACGATGAATCTAGAAGGAATGGGGAGAGGAAAGGAGGGTAGGAAAGAGATGGATGGGGTGAGAGAATGGGTGTGATATTTTAAAGACATCTTCCGCTAAATTCAGCGGGAAAACTATATCTATGCTTGTGTGACGTGACGTCAGATCACAAGTCATTGATTTTGCCACTAAATGTTGCGGGGAAAAACGATTGGTGTCTACGCGAGAAGACTTGAATTTTCCCGCAAAAATTACCGGGTAACTGGATTGGTGTAGAGGTCATTTAACGTCGTTTTTTCGGTCAATGTAGTGGAGGAAGAAAAATGTATGTTTTTGCAACAAGAAGTAAATTTTCTTGCTAAATTTATCGGGGAAGCAGAGTTGATGTATTAGTCAAGGGCCGTCAATTTCTCTCAAATGCATAGTGTCACGAATGACGAGGTGACAAAACAAAGGAATAACCGAGAAAACTGAAACGTTTAATGGATAGAACTTGTGACCAAAAATAAAAGGAAAAGAGAAAGAGAGCAACAGAGCGTCGCGGGCGTCGAAAGTGGCGAAGCAGCAGGATCGAACGCTGAGGCGAAAACTGGCTTCGGCTCACCACGCAAAACCCCTTATGTACACGCGTGGGTTTCTGGAATAATCGGCGTAGAAAGTTCGACGCGTAGAACATTCACACCTCAAACAAGCACCAGGATTCTCGAATTTGCCAGAACAAAAATGCAGGGGTAAACAAAAGACACGTCGCAAACAGGAATCAAACCTTGGCTTTTCGCGTGGGAGGCAGGTACAATAACCGTTGGGCCACGCGCGCGCGCTGCCTACTTGGTCAACTGCGCGCGCGGCAGAGAGAACACGAGACGTCAATTGACGTCCCTTTAAGGGGTATTCACACGAAGGAGAACTCCGCGGACGGATGTCGTGACGTCAACAACCCGGGAAACTCCGTCCTCGGCTCCGCCACGCGCCTGCGGAGCTTTCGTGCTAAGAGTACGAAGCCTCCACGCCTCCGCCACGGAGGAGAACGGAGCCGCGAGACGTCAAAAGGGATGACGTATGCCTCACGTGATACGCGCTCCGCGGAGGAAAGTGACGGATTTCTCCTCGTGTGGATACCCCTTTATATGCTACATTTAGAGGAACATGCGCCGACGGACAGACGGAAGGATGGACGCGTAAGAATTTCAGTATGGGGGATGGCTATAAACAGCTTTTTATTGTTTAAAACCCAGGCGGCAAGTTTTGGATGGAAAGCTTCTACTAATCTCCTTTATTTTCCACCACGCGGCTGTCTCATTCCGTCGGGCTTTGATGAGCATGCACGCTAAAATCTCACAAGACGAGGAAGTGTTATCAGTTGAGCTCTCGCTGAAAGGGGGGATAATTAATAGAACTCCGTACTGTTGTTATCCAAACACTGACTATATTTGCTCATGGCAGAGTCGCCGAAATTATATCTTCTCCCTTGCATTTCTATCCGGCATCAGGTCTAAGTAATTTCGTGCGTAAGATAGAGCGGAAAAGAGAGAACCCGATGAGCGATATAGTGCCACGGACGACATCGGCCGATGGGGAGACCGCGGAGTGCGACGAAATGCGGGGAACGAGACAAGGTGCATCAAAATGCACCTTTGTTTTGCCGCTACGAGCTGAAATTTTTCGAGTGCGTGTATGTTTTAGTTCTCTATAGAATGTCGTGTTTTATGCAAAGGACAGGATAAAAAAATATCAGATGAAGACTCTGCACGTGGTATTTCACCTGCGATTCTCGGTTCCTAATGAGCAGTCCCATCAATCTCGCCTGTGTGTAACAATGAATGGTAGCTCCTAGGCTACGTCGATGAAAGGCGCTGTGTGAGGAGGTGCCGAACATTCCGTAAGTTTCTTTCACGAAACTAATAGTGTTAGACGACATAAATCAAACTGTTGGCCACGGCCTCTGCAGGTTATTGTTTGCGCAAAAAAGCGATCGTCAGTTTTTTTTTTACCTTTTCATTTTTTTTGAACGTTTAGTCTGTGATTAAAATAATTATAGTTGTGCAAAGTCGTGACTTAAGGAACCCCTAAAAAGGAAACAATTATGTTTGGCTTATTTTCTCGCGCAATGTACACATACACGCGGTGGGTGACCTGCCTTTTTATTACTCACGTTGAACATATGGATTAGTCTTGCGTGTGGGAGTTCTCGATCGAACAGTGGCGTTTGTTGTCGTTATGGCTGTCGTTTTTGTTCTCACTGTCGGCACTGTTTGAGTCGATAGTTTAATGATCCGAGTCGAAGAGCCGGTGTCTGAGTCCAGTATGTAGTGAGCCGCCTCACTTGTCGCAGTTGAACGTTGTTCTGAAGCTGATACAAGTTTTTGAATCGCCGTTACTGCTGTGCACTGCTTAAGCAATTCTAACCGACCACTCGGTTGTCGTTACTAGACAAAATAAAAACGGGCACGTAATTTGAAATTATAAGCAAAACAATATACAATCACGGGGCACAAAATTACAGATTTGCATTGACTTAGATGTGCATATTTGGTACAATTGAATGAATTTATATATTATTTTTATTTAAACTTCTGTTTTGAAAGCATGTCTGTGTCACTGTTCATGGCAGAAAACAAAACTACCGAAATAACGAGAAACAAATTTAAACTCACATTAAGTTACCAGCTAATGAGTACTTCTAACTAGATACGGCAGACGCATCCGTTGTTGCGTAGCCGATTGCTAGCGTCGCGCTCATGAGGCGCTAGCACGCTGCTACGACATGACGGACGTGTTGGTCGCTTTGTGCAACTCTCATCGACCCTCAACCTGTTTTCCGCTTGGTGAGGGTCTGGGATGCACTAACAGGCACCCTCGATGTCGTTTGAGGACGAAAGGCGCAGATAATGTCTTCAAGGTAGAATTGGCTAGAACCCGCCACACCGCCAGCTAAACGTGATTCTAATATAAGAACCGCTCTGAGTTCTCCATGACCGTAGAGATAATGGTGTTTTGGTACGTTGGTTCAAATATTGTTGCCATGTTTTGTGAGAGCTTGCACGTCAACACACTGTTTTGTTTAAATGAGAGACAATCTAGATATGTTTTGTCATCCGCGAATGTATTATAAGACCGCCACTTCCGTTTTGACTTTCAAATTCACAACAATATGTGACTGCTAGCATTTTCGAGTAGTCGCGTAAGCTCCGAGTTTTTCGACAATATTTTAAAGCGTGAGTTGTTTCGCATTCACGAAAATGTATTTTAAAAAATACCCCTAGTGCAAGGTTCTTCGCAGTAAAAATAAAATGTTTCAAGTGCACGCCTTTAGAAACGTTGTGCGGCTGCAGGTTTATAGCTGGACGAGCGTAGGCCTCTGGTTCTACCTCAACTATACTTTGTGTCACCAAGCTTGATTTGTTGGTTTGCGCGTGTCGGTGCTGAAATTAAAGATGTGAACTCCCGCAGAAGCCTGCCTGCTGCTCTGTAAATTGCTGAAAGCAATCGGTGTTCGCCTAGAGAGAAATTTGTCCAGGTACCTTCCCGTCATTTGACTCCAAAATCTCTGAAAATCAGATAGTTCTCGGACGCAATTTGCTCAAGAGAATCATGATACGTGGCGTTCGTTTGTCCTCTGGTCGTAAGCAGTCACGACTCACGAGCGATTATGAAGCGATCGATTCTACCAAAAGAAAATCTCAAACACTTTTGCCAAAAAAAATAAGATAGAGGTTGAATTCACCTTACTTTTTATCGCGCGAATCTGAATATAACGTTCCTTTTCCCGGAAGAACAAAACGCGAGAAACACGAATGACCTCCGACCAGTCGTGACGTCACAAGAGTACACTTCGGCCGCCAAGCACGTGTCGCTCGATGGCTGCGTGAGTGCAATTGGAAACTTGCCAGAGATAGCCCCCTCACTGGCAGCAGTCGTGACGCATTTTTCTGACCTTTGCTCTAAAAGTAGCAAGAATGAGCTTGCATAGCTTTGACAGCTGCTGAAGATGTTCGAGAGCGGAGATTCCGAAACCTCTTTACAAGACGTCACACATTGGGAAGGAGGGCTCTCGGTGGCTCTTCGAGATGATTTTTCGCAGCCTCCATGCACCAAATTAAAAAAAAAACGACATGACTATTTGAGATTCCGGAGGTCAATTGAAAAAGATTTATGTGTGCTTCTCTCAATACAAAACTTTTTAGCATCCATTTAAGGTTTCTTAAACGCTTAAGAGCGAGTGTTCGAGCGTGTGGTGGTCTCTTATAATCACATTACCACTAGAGAACGCCCTGGTGCCATATGTCAGCTATACCTGGAACTCTTAATCTGTGTCTATATTTCTATATGTTTATACGTATCGTGCTTCGAAAATGGTATTAAAACAACTCGAGTAATATTTCGTTATCATTTTCATAGATATAGCGTCAATTTAATTTTACAATGGGTGCATTATTTCAGTCAAGTTATACGCTGCTTTATGACTGCCCGATAGATGACGCAGAGCCACTGTGTTCTCGCCAATGGTCAACGTTACTAGAACTCTCAGTTGGGAAACTCACCGTTGAAACCTGGGCCGCTGGCGTCCACCGAGACCGAGCTAAATGCGACAACAGCGCCACTCTGTATCATTTGTCTTAACTGTGGTCGCCTTGAGCTTTTAGAAAGCATGTTTTTGCGTAAAAACTAACGGAAAAACTCTTTTTGTAGTAACTTTTATTGGAGTTTAGTACAAAACGGGGGGCGCGTGTTGTTTTCTAAAATCTTTAGTTCGCAAGGTTTTGCAGTATAATTAATATTGTTTTTATACAACCCTGCCTCAGCGGGGATTTCAGGTAGCGCGTCCTGAGTTAGGCGCATATTAACCACGGTAGTAAACCGCGGCGCGTCCGCTTGGGAGTCGGGGGCGGTACCTCGAAGCCCCTTCCACAGTATCTGTTCTGGCCCCAAAATGGCCGATTACAACGAAAATGGATGTCACGTGCAGTTCCTGGACTGGCCGCTGCGGGAGAAGTGGCGGCGTTGGGATCGCCATTAGCTCGGTTCTCGTGGACGGATCGGTGCCACTTTTTCAGAGCAGTCTCTATGGCAGTTTCCCAACTGAGTGGTTCTAGTAACGTTGCCAATGGTTCTCACATTTCTCGTGGCTAACGAAAGAATGCCACACTCAAGATTGCACTCAGACTTTTTTTCCTTTTCGAGTCTTGTTTTTTTTTCGCTCATTTCCTTGTTTTCGTTTGACGCCCACAGTATAACACGAAACGACTCAAGGTATGCGAGCTCGTCGGCCATTAAGTGGCTGGGGCAGACGCGCGCGGCATGGAGGCCGACAAGCGACCGCTGGAGCATTTCCCTGGTTATCTCGTTCTCGTCAAATGGGGAGCGAGCAAAGAAACAAAGAAGGTAAATGCGAGCATGAAAGCAAACGTATTTTAAAATTGTGAATCCTGAGAGTGGCCGCGCATCTTCAAAAGGCGGAACCAGTCATTTTAACCGGCGCTGCCATACCCTGCAAATGTTTGCTGCCGACTGTACATCCTTTGGGTACTTTACTATTTTCAAGGTCCAGGGGGAAAAAATATTCTTCTTTGCATTCACACTTACCGTTGTTTGCGAAGTAGGATACTGCAATTAGCAGTCCGAGCAGAAATATGATAATGAGGACAACAACTAACTTTGTGGTTGCACTGAAACTGAGACGGCAGAGATAATAATTTTACTTTACGGTTTGTAAGTTCATTCGGTATAGTCTCGATAATGCTGCGATGATACAACGTTGAAAGCACCATTCTTTGGTCCCGCTTCATATCAACTTACTTTCCTGAAACAAGAAAAACAATAAAGATTGAGCATCACCGCTTATCTGACCTTAAAGGGCCTCTGACACGCCAAAAACTTTTTTTTATGCTAGGCGTTGAAATGGCATATCAGGACATTACAAAAAAATTGTTTCACTATAGAGTTGCGTAGTTTTTTTTATAAAAAATAGAAATACGAGGCCCAATTCAAAGTTCCCGCCGTGCACTGTGACGTAACAGTGTACCGCAAGGTGTCGGGGCGGTCAGAAGGGAGGCATCGCCGGAAGTCACGTGAGTTGTGTCCCTCCTCGTGCTTACCGCGAGCGCGTGTAATATTTTTTTAAATATTTTTGTTATTCTCCGCATTTCCACGAGCGATCCAAGCAGACAAGGTTTCTTTTATTTGATTTTCATCGCTTAATGTTGCTATAAAGGTAGAAGAAGAGGAGTCAGTGAATTGACGTGATCAACTACAATGCCTAGAAGGTGCTGTGTGAGGGACTGTCCCGGTATTTCAGCAACTGAAGAAGAGATCACACTGCATGCATTTCCGAGAGACATACATCGGCCGCATGTGCACCTAGTAAACAAGTTCTACTCATGTTCTAGACAAAATACGTACTTTGTGCTCGACGTTTACTTGTACTTGGTACACAAACCAGTTCGTATTCTTTAGACGGCAGGCATCTTTAGCCTGGAGAGCATCCGATGATTCAACGACCTCGGTGTCTGAACCTTCAGCAATGCGATCGGGCGTGTCGTATGCTAGCAATCCTAATTTCTGCGAGCGTTCTAAAAATTTCTTTTTTCAAAACTTGATAGCTTGTTTTGCGCCCAGTATAGCCCTGTATTATCGGACTGACGGCATGCACTTGTACACTGGCTTGTACTCGCAACGCTTTCATCATTGACCTCCATCACGTCGATCCACTGACTCTTCGTCCTCAAATTTTACAGCACGCAAACTAACCAACGGTGCAGCGATAAAGAGCTAGTGGAACTGAAACTTCGTTTTCTACAATCGCTCGTACAAAGAGCAGAATAAAAAAAAAAATCTTAGGCGCGGTCGCGGAGAGCACGAGGAGTGAAACTCACGTGACTTCCGGTGAACCCACTTTTAGTGACGTAGGTCGATGCCTCCCTTCTGACCGCCCCGACACCTTGCGGTACACTGTTACGTCACAGTGCACGGCGGGAACTTTGAATTAGGCCTCGTATTTCTATTTTTTATAAAAAAACTACGCAACTCTATAGTGAAAAAATTGTTTTTGTAATGTCCTGATATGCCATTTCAACGCCTAGCATAAAAAAAAAATTTTTTTTTGGCGTGTCAGAGGCTTTTTAACATAAAAACTCATGACAAACTCCGTTTTGCTAAACAAATTTGTTTGGCTTGTCAAGAGCGACAGGTTAAAGTAAGAAAAGCATCATATATCATGTTAATTGCATATACTAATAAGATAATCGCGTTCTTCACATGACAATGCGGTTAAACAACCAGAGTGATATATACTGTTAACCCAACCGTGTCGAATACTAGATTAATTGGGTCGAACAATTGCATCTGGAGTAAGCGAACTAGCTCCTTTTAGTGCGTTGACATATTGCAAGACGTGCTTGTCATATTCCGGCTTTTCTGCGAACCGGTATTGAGCATACTGTAAGGTACACATATTTTCATGGTTTTCCAGGTTAAGGATATACAGCGACAGCGTAGCGTGAGAATGTGACGATAGCGGAGGTGATAGAAGTATAAATTTCGAGGATTATCACCTAATCAGGGTCAAAATATAACTTATGAGACGAAATTTTTTTATGAGCCAGCGTTCACTTTGCTTCAATAGCTGAACAAGAAATACAATTTGAGCACCTGGAACACTTTTTGGATTGCAGCACATTTCCCCAAGATAATATATATATATATATATATATATATATATATATATATATATATATATATACCTAAGTTTTTTTTTGTTTTTTTAAGCCAAGATTATTTTCCTGGTATAAATGCCGCATGCGTCCAGAATGTTCCTTTATATTTTGACAACATTAGGTTTAGATAGACGTCGGCTCACAAAAAAAGTTAATCTTTCTCCGTTATCTTTTAAACAGGTAAATATTTTATACGCTTATCACTACCGCTAGCGCGATATTTTCACTAAGCTTAAACTTTCTGTGATTTGCAATTTAATAGCACAAAAAAAAGGATTTCTTTGGAGAAACGCCCGGTATTACTTTGCGAGCCGCCATATTGTTTTGCCAGAATTGGTTCTGCTTCAACCGATGATTTATATGCTACACCTATCTAAATTTTGACCACCACCTTCTTAGCATTTATATCTCTCAAATTCTGAGACCTTTCAAATTAAAAGTATGTTATCAGAAATATTATGTCTTTGTTCAAGTGGCGATTCGCACCACGTTACAGGTAAACGTCTTTCCTCTCTTACAAGATACACTTTTAGCGCGTAACCAGCGGGAGGTACGTGCGATGCGTTCTCGTTAAGCAGAAATTTTGTAACTCACTACACTGTTTAACTGGTTAATGGTATGTTTGCAGCCACTTTAACCACAAAATATGTTTTATCGAAATTAATTTTACGAAGACCGTCGTGAAGAGCCGTCTTGCAATACCGTTACAAAGATTCGTCCCGAGGAGCTTTTGCATAGCGCAGTTTTATTAAATGACTTAAAACAACGCAAATGGTTCCCGAACAGGCGCTTCGCGGCAGACCGCAGGAGATCAAACCACAATACCCTTTGAGAATTTGTGCATTTTTCTAAAGAGTCTGAAAAAAATCCTGTTTTCGAATGAGCAATTCCTTAAATTAGAATAGAGATGTTTAATCCGGCAAACTCGTAGTCGTACAATGTTTTTGTAACTACATAACTTACACGTTACAGCTCAAGGTAGAATTCAAGCTTTTGGTTTCGAAGGATAGATACTCGCATGTCTGTTTATGTATAAAAACGCAAACCATTATCAGCTTTTCAGTGATAGCATAGGAAAGCCTAGGCCCGCTATGTTCACTCCGAATGCTTTGTGGTTCGTTCTCTGGATTTCTTAATGATTCATGCCGCAATTGCTTTTGCTGTGGAGCCATCGTGGGATGCTCGAAAATTGCCACGACCTGCCTTTCTTACGTATGATGGGCATGAATGTAGCAGCGTATTTTGCAAAAGGTGCCTCATTATTTTTGAATTACCGGACGAGTTTCTCGATACAGTATCTATATTATTTTTTTAACTTCTACGATACGGCGAGAAGCGCCATTTACATCTCGTATTTCCGCATTTATCCTTCTAAGTTGAAGTGGTTTCAAATGCACGTGTTTATGCTCACCTGGTTTCTCCTCTTTCCCCCATCTCCGTTTTTTCCTTCTGTGGAGATGAGAAACGAACAAAAAGTGATCAGGAAAGCATGATGCTGCTCAGTTAGATCCTTATGACTATAAGAATAAAAGCAAAAGAAACACACACGAACCAGATAAGTTTTAAAGCCACACGCGGTTCAGCGCACGGCACAGTTTGTGGGCTCTAGTAGCTCGGCTTGCGCTGGCTTGCTGGTCTTTTTAACAAAGACTTTGTGTAAGTGCATGCATTTTTTGTATCTCAATATTGTCATGGCCCGGAGGCGCTAGATTCGGCGAAGCCGAAGGTAGAAATAATGAGCACGCCGGCCTGAAAAATATTCCAGTGCAATAGCACACGTACTGGCAGAGGCACTGAAAACACGTAAGTCACTCTTGCAGCTTCTGCTGCTCTAGTACTTAGAATGAAATTCACAGGAAGACTCTTAAGCTTCGCTTTTAAGAGTGGAACGCGATTGCTAAAGATTGAATTGCCCGCTCGTTCACAAGTCGTGCAAGTGCTTCTGCGTGGCCACGTTGGTGGCGTGTCCGACTGCTACGGAAGGGTTGTGGTTAAAATTTCCGCCTCCATCTCGAATCATTCAAGGTTTAAGGTTTTTCTTACAAATAAATCACTTTAGAATGTGAAATCACTGGATATATGTGGCCACCTTTAATACGCATTATTATTTGGGTTTTAAACTTACCTTCATTCCACGCGGGACGTCACGTTTCATTTGAGCGTTGTGGGTTGTTTAAAATAATTCGTTACGTCATGGCTGTGACGTCATTACTCATCGACCAATCAAAATTTTCAAATCCTGCCAACGCTGGCTTTTTCTGGGACAGGAGCTTCTTAAAGCTATGGCTTTCAAACGCAAGAGGTACAGATACGCCTCTTTATTAAGGTTGTATACTTCATTCACGCCGAAAAAAGCCATGAAAAAAAGTTTTTTTATTTTTTATTTAGCTTTCTTATTCAACAAACAAAAAGCTCATTTAAAATCACAAGGTCGTGAAGTAGGATAAAACCGCAACCAAGAGTTCCCGAAGCCGTTTAAGGCCCGGCGGGGTTAACCGCCCGTGTACTTTGTATGTGATGCAATCATCAATGTTGAGTTGAGCGATAGCCCTCCCAGCTGTCGGACTACGTGGTAGGCCTTCCACGACTGGCCGGTTTGATTGATTTTGATTTCATCGACGTAAAGATGAATAATGCCAGGTTATCAACGTTGACTGCGTTTGGTTTCGAAGTGCATTGAATTAAAGCTTCCACCATGTACACCACAAAAATCGTCATTCGCAAGTGATAATAAGTGCTGTTAAGTCACTCATAGGCTACGAGCGGGAATTAAAATATTTATCAACAAATGAATCGTTTACGAGCACACACGTCTGCTACTCATTGCCCGTATGCAAATATATAATCTAGATATAATAGTGAGGCTACATTCGACCTGTTGAATGGTAACCATGCTGAATAAAGCTTAAGAGTAGGGCAGAAATAAACACAACTGTCGAAGGAACAAAACAAAGACAGGACGACGCCTTAAACTTAGCTACCAGGTTTATTTCGTCTGCTCTATATATCCCGCAATCAGACACCACCAGCTCAAAGGGCGGCCTCTAACCAGTAGAAACACCAAACCCTCCAGTCAGCCATCAGCAAAACAAAGGCACCCAAACACATCAAACGCCAAACCCTCCAATGCACAAAGTAGATAAGGACGACCATTAGGCCGACACGCAAAGGTAACTCTACAATCTCCCTTAAAATTAAACAAAAGGATCAGTGCCTATTTTATTTTAACCAAAGTTCACAAGAAAAATAATGTCATCTTTACCGAAAAAAGAAACACTAACCCCATGCCAGATATGAAGGGATGACACACACTGATCCTGGATATCGGGGCCGATGTTTTCAGTACAAACTTCCCATACTAAAAAAAAAGCAAAAACAACAACATTTCTATTCTGAAAGAAGCTGTTGGAATTTTTACCAAATGATAACAAAGGCTCACATATACAATTACCTAGATATTTCATACGCACGAGTCTTCCTTACTAATCGTTTGCATCACATTCCTCTCCACGTGAATGATTTCCTGTCTCCGACCAAATTGGAGTGCAATTATTACATCCTAGGCCATGTTTCGCGATTTCTGAGTTTGGTGCACTCCTCTTCGCGTTTCTTCTGTTTTTGCTTAAACTGTCCTTGATGCAACGTAATGTCTGGTCTGCATACTTAAACTCACTTTCCAGTGGTATCTAATACACAACACCATTCTCTCAATTTATGAATATTTCCCGATGGCTCTTTTTGAAGTTATTCGCACCTGTTTGAAGTGGCGTTAATCTACTCAGCTTAAAATCCGAGCTAAATACCGTGTCTACCCTAAAAGTTTTCGCACAAACCTTCAAGTTGGAAGAAATTTCATGGAAATATAGGATTATAGGAAATCTGGTCTTTCCACCCTGTTCCGTTTGCCTCCTTCCTTTGATGACCATTTCTAACCGCCGTTTGATAAAATCTGTCATCATAGCCTACCTGATTCATTATTTTTCACTGTTTTTTTAACCGAATCAATGATGTAATGAACACACAATTTCTTTAGTGCGTTTCTGACCAACGACTTTACAACCCCAGCTTTAACGGTCTTCGAATGACAGCTAATCCTTGGCAACAGCAGTTTAGAATTATCTTTCCCGTATTCCCAACATAACCCTTGATTCATATGAATACGTAAGTTTAAAAATCTTGGGACCTCTTCGGTTCTTCTAAAATAAACTTCAAATCCGAATCCGCTCATCTTATATCACGTTTCAGACTGACTGATAGACCATCCGTTACCGTGCATAATATGATGTCGTCCACATATCTTCTCACTAACGCCATACCCGGATACATCTTCTGCAGTTTATAATGCACTACGCGATCCAATGAATTTAAGTAGACTTCCGCTAAAATCGGTGCGACCGACAAACCCATACAAACGCCGTCCTTTTGTACGTCCTTCCTTCCTTCGTATTCGACTACCGTAAACCTAAGATAAAACTTGAGGATCGGTAGGAAACTCCCTACCGATATACTTGAGCTTGCTTGGAACTTTACGAGATTCAACTCCAACGCCTATCTCACTCTCTGCATTGACCGAGACTTTTCTAGGGAGTAATCGAATGTCTACAATATCCATCGACAGTATCGAGCGTTGCTGCGGATGATACTTTTCAAACATGTCGATTAAATTATTTGAATTTCTCAGAGACAATGATTTCTCCAAGCATACATAGTTCAACCTCGCTGGAGAAATTTAGAAACTACTTCTCTGCAAAGTACCGTTCTAATTAATGGCCGTCGTTCGAAGAGGCATCTGAGGTTTAAGGTCCTTGAGAACGAACTTGATACTTAATGTCAAATTTGTAACTCTCGTGATATTTTTGCAACATTATTTAAATCGTCGGTATTCAGAACTGCACAAACGTTTTTTTCTTAGTCTTACAACATTGCCTGCCAAACCAGAAATCAGATTCCACAAGTTTTTTTTTTCTTATTCTCTGAGTACTGCCATAGGTAAAAGAGCAAACTTTCCGGACTTATCCGTTTTCAATGGTTTTAGACACTTCGTTTCTAACCCCCTTGTAACCGCGTTAACTTCTCTGAACTTTATTTTGTACTTGGCGTACGCCTCCCCCATGACTTTCTCCATACTACTGAGAGCATGCTCTCGAAAGGCGACTCTTTCTTCCGGGCTGACCTTTCCGGCTGCAGTATGAATGATAGACAACACGTCAAGTCTCAAAAGTTTTACATCTAAACACCACTTCGATCCCTTAGCTAACACTTCCTCCGTCTTGCGTATTAACATATCCCCACATGGACTGACAGGAGACTGTCGGGACTTACACCATGCATCAACCCCAAATCACGTTTTCTGAGCCCCATTATTAAAAATTTTCGAGTTTTGCAGACTGTCCAGCACATGTCCGCGCTTCACATACCGTAACCGGTTGAACAGCGTTCTTTTGGTGCTGCTTCATTGATGGTACTCCCAGTGGTACTTGAAATCATGTCAAATAATAAGTGTTCAAAGACTGTCGCAGGCTCCTCGGATGTCCTAGATCCTTTTGCTAGCTCAGTCCTGGTAGGCCTTGATAATATTTTATTAGCTTACCAAGGAACACTGGTTGACGACATATTCTTGAAGTTTTCCGGGTCCACGATTTTTTCCGAAGACAGATGCTGAAGAAAACCACATCCGCTACCAGCACATCCAAACGACGTCCCAGCTTGTCCAAAACCGTAATGGTTTGGAGAATTAGCGGGTTTGACGGAGGAGCAAACGTTCAACAATTAGAAAAGGGGACGAAGCCGGCCTCTGGGACGATCAGAGATAATATAGAAAGGGTGCAGGCGAGCTGGTGAATGTTAACCATGTTGAATCATCTTGAGACTATGGCCGAAATGAAAACATAAGTCGAGAAACAAAAAGGACAGGACGACGTCTCAAACGCCGCTGGCAGAGTTTATTTATTCTGCTTGATTATATAACTCTCGATCAAACATAACCAACACAAAGGGCAAACTCTAATCAGTTCAGACAGCAATCCCTCCAATCAGCCACCATCAACACAGAGGGGCAACCTCTAACAGTCCAAACGGTAAACTGTCCAATACACAAAGTAGAACTATGAACATCCTCCAGGGAGACATGCAAAGATTACTCTACAATCTCCTCAAAATTAAAGAAGGACAAGTACCTCTTCTATTTTAAATAAGGTCTAGAAGAAAAACAATGCCCTGCCCTCCGGAAAAAAACCTCAATAGCTCCATGTCAGCAGTTAAGGGATGGCACACACTGAACCTGGAAAACGGGGCAAAGGTGGTAAGCACACTCATCCCGTGCAAAAAAAAATAAAAAGCTTTTGGAGTTTTTATTTAACTGCAAAGAAGCCTGACTTATACAATTATATATAGATTCTATTCTCACCATCTCCCTTACTAGTCTTTTTGCATCATTCCTCTCCTTGTGAATGATTTATGTCTGACCAAATCGCAGTGAGGTTGTTACATTCGTGGATATGTTTTACGATTTCTGAGTTGGGTGCGCTGTTCTTCACGTTTATTTTGTGTTCACTCAATCTGTCCTTGACACAAGGACTGATGCGCTGAGATACTGTGAATCTATTACGGTGCAAAGTCACATAAGAAATGAAGTAGAGGAGGTAAGAATTAGTCCAGTATAGAATCATAAATTTGTACCAAAAGGCTGGCGTTTGGCTGTCTACCATCATTTACTAGTTTTACTTTAACTGACTAAATAATATGTGATGAGTAACACCCACAATCTAAAGTTTATCATTCTAGCCCAGAGTTTGTTTTATGGTTTTATAATTTGACCAAAGAGGTCGTAGTGAAGATCCGGCAATAAGTGATGCGCCGACGTCGTTTGGAAGGACCCTGTAAGAGCGTTCGCTCTAGCTCATCATATCTGGGCAATCCCATAAGCCGCAAAAAACACGCGAGGCTAAAACCTCTAGCTTTTAGACGGCTGGTTGTTGTTAGAACGTTCTTTATTGCCCTGGTATATATAATATATGTATAAACATATATATTTATATATATGTACTATTTATTTATTTCA